>VTPC01001301.1:103914-114688 GCA_011009095.1 Ignelater luminosus
TAATTACTGTAGATGAAACTTGGATACACCACGATACGCCCGAAACAAAAATACAGTCCAAACAGTGGACTGCAAAGGGGGAACCGGCTCCAAAAAAAAGCAAAAACTGTTTTTTCGGCTGGGAAAGTGATGGCGACTGTTTTTTGAGCATACTATGCATCATTACTTGACAAGCTGAAGGCAGAACTTGCGAAAAAACGGCTACATTTGTAGAAAAAGAAAATCCTGTTTCACCAAGACAATGCACCGTCTCCACCTCAGCGGTTGCCATGGCGAAAATCCACGAATTACGGTTTGAACTGCTTGACCATCCGCCTTACTCACCAGATCTAGCCCCAAGCGACTTCTTTTTGTTCCCTCATCTAAAAATTACGCTCGGAGGACAAAGATTTTCGTCAAATGAATTCGTGAACAATTATTTTGCAGAGAAAAATGCCGAGTACTATTTGGACGGGTTACAGAGATGGGAGCATCGCTGGGAGACGTGTGTAGAGTTACAAGGAGACTATGTTGAAAAATAAAAAAAAATTTCAGAAAAAATGTCGTGTATCTTTGTTAGGTCGGAAACTTTTCAGACCACCCTCGTATTACCCAAACAAAATTCATCAAAAATCTAAAAACAATAAAATTACATCGCATTTACCATATTCACTCACGAAAACGTGCTGGTATTGAACTGTAACGGATTCTATCGAAAGTAACGGTGATAGGAAAATGATCTGAAGGCAGAGTAAATATAAGGTGTCAGATTGATGGTTTGTAAGGTTATGTTATCTCGAATCTAAGTAAATATCTTACAATTAGACATGCTTATCTACAGATATTCTTCTAGATCTCGATTAACCGTATTTAGTGATTAGAGCCCCGTAGAGCACTACGAGCATTGAAAATTGCTGTGATTGATGATGAAACGGCTAACCTAGTAGGTCACCTACAAAGTTTGGTGTTTGACATCAACTGAAAGTTGATTTTCTTATAAGCAATTTTGAATTAATACATTTCAATGAAAATCACAATAATAATAATAATAAGAAATAAAAAGAGCATTAATATTAAACTTATGTTACTACACCATGCGTCAACTATAATTACATTTCTTACATTTCCTTAAGTAACCAATAATTGCGCGGTTAAAATAAAATAGTGGTTTCTCATTGTATTGTCAATTAAAGTTGTAAAATAATTTCGTGATACTAAACGTCATTCACCTGCTACAAAGTAAAGTGACCTCAGTTAATAGCAGCGTGATGGAGGCAGCGTTACGCGACTAAGGTACCAAGAAGTTATTAGAATAAATCATAGACAAGTATTAGTGTCACTTCTAAGATTAAATGAGCTTATGCCGTCAGTCGGTAATTCTTAACACTGTGCGCCCACAATGCTACATTTACTTGCCTTCTATTATTGTTACAGATTGTCGACTCAACAACTTGTTATTAATTTTTTCATTCCCTTACGAATTTTAACTTCGAATGACATCTTAAGCGCGCTAAAAAATCCATTCATTGTTAAGAATGCATGGGAGGATGTTATTAAGAAAAAAAATCATATTTTAGCGTCTACTATTATTAGTATGCATGAGTTACCTCATTTCCTCGAAATAAATCGCAATTAAATAGGCTACGCGTTATCTCTGACAGAGGTGGGACCGGCGAACCCTGTAATTACTAAAATGCTACTGACCGTTAAATGTCATAATCACTTTCGAATCGATTAGTGATTTATATGAATCTAAAAGTCTCTAAAAGTCTGCGTTATGAATTTTAAAGGATTAAAATGTAATAAATTTATCATATTTTATTATTAATACATAACGCGCACTGAATAAAATTACTCAATATAGGTTATTAAGTTAAATAAATCACCGAGTTTGCTACCGCTACTTTATTCCGCTTTAATTTGAGCGGAAAATCGATTTTAATTATTATTTTTCCATGAAGTACATAAATGCCGACAAAAACAATTTCTTTTTTATTCACTACGCGACTTCCAGGTTAATGGCACCTCTGCAAATTTTCAAAACTTATGTGGGAAGTTATTATGTTAATTATAAAAATTAAAGTTGCCTTAAGGTGTCGAAAGTGTACGTACTACAAACAGGATATCGGTCAAATTGTGACGACGCCCACAATTATTATTTTAACAAAAAGAATACATCAATAAACTAACTGCATGTATATCCCTTGGCTAAACGTGCCAAAATTTTAACGATCAGTTGCTTTCATCAAGTATCGAAAATAATGATGGAACCAGGAAAGGAAGAAAATCCTCAAAATATGTAATTACGACATCTTTTTATTTTAGCGAAGGGAGAAAATATAAATAAATCCGAAGTTTATTTTGTTTGTTTAAGTAAGTTTTATGATGGAAAAGTAAATTTAGCACGTGTGAAACAATTTGAGGATGAATGCACGGGCACGTATTCGACCAAGATGGTTAAACACAGTTATCGTAAATACGGTAAGGTGTTGTTTTAGAAACTTTCAGTTATTTCACGGAAAAAAGGCCTCTTTGAATGTGTATGTCATGACGCAATATTTGAGCATGTAGTTCAAACAAGCGAGTTACGGCAAGTACTTTAATGTTTATTAGGCACCTGTAGTGCCTCTAGTACCGTGTAGGTAGTAGTATCAGGGCCACTTGAAGTATGAGTGCGCTCGTGGGCACTTCATCTTTAGAATTATCAACAAAATTACAATGCATGTTTATGGAGCTAATTAAATATTTCTTCGAGAAATTTTTTATTAAAAATTCAAAAAGTAGACAAATAAGTTCTTATATTTCAAAGAATATATTGAGGAAGGTTAGTTGGTTTTTACAGAAAAGAAGTTTTTAATTTTCATCAATAATCATAAAGTTTACTTAGAAAGTGACTGTTAAGTACAAGCATAAAATTAATTGACCGTGTGGTTCTTTAAAACTTGATGTTTATATGATGATAATAATAATGACCTACCAGTTTTTTAATGGAAGGAAGGTGATTATTTAATTTTAATTTCACACTTGCTTGTAAAATCTTTTCAACTTTTGTCGTTTAATAAATTATCACTGCAAAACATAATAGTAATTACAGCCCGCTAATCCACCCTATGTTTTTAAGTCGAAATTGTCCACAAGAGTAAATGACCTTAAAGGTTAAAAAATAAAAAGTAAATTCATACTTGCCGCAATAACTTTCAGTTTTAGACAGCCAGATCTTCGTTATGGTTTTCAAGAACAGACAAAACACTTTTGGGTTCTTTACCTATCCAAGTAATGATATAAAGAAAATTCAAATTTTTTGTCAACTGATCACGTCAGAACTTACCGAGAAACTCCAGTTATTTGCTATAAAATCAGAACAAGAAGCTAGATACCCCTAGATTTGATGGCGTAGATTTTTTTATCCATCAAGACTGTGTTAACACAATTTACTGACATCACTGAAAATAACTCTGTTGTGGCAATTTGAATTAGAGAGCATTCCAAACAATTTAATTCCAATCCAAACGTCGACTGCGCCATGCGACTTTGAACAATTATCAAAAATTCTTTTGTGATAAATCTTTGTATCTTGATTCCCTTTCCGAAATACCTACGCTGTTCTACCTTACGTTCTTTCTCGACAGACTCGAATTCGGTAAACTAAACCTGGGTTGACATTTTCAAAATTCAATCAATGCCGATTCTATGACTTTAAAATTGAATACTGGTGGCTCTATTTTACGACCCAAATCTAGGTATCACATTAGGTCTAAACAGCCAAGCTGACGTAATGATAATGTTTTCCTAAACTACCTAAAAGTTTAGTTCGAGGTGTAAAATCTTATCGAAATGAAATTTCAAGTTATCCGAGTTCTCTGGGAAAAGCATAGCCTAAATCGCTAATAAAACCATATAAAACAAAGTTTGTATTCCAGTGCAAAACTCTAGAGAATGCTTGAGCTGATTGGAGCCAAACGAAAAAGATATTTCGAGCTTACAAAAAGTGAAAAGTAGGCTTATCCACGATAATGAAATCATACAAAAAGCCGTTGAACGACATGTTGCGTCAGATAGTCTTGACACTGAGCACAGAATCAATAGCCGCCCTACCTGATACGGATAAGCATGTGGTGATGGTGGTAATCTACCAGGAGGTAGAAAAAAGATTGAAGAACCATTCCGACTATGACCATGGTGATGTCCGCTATGACAAAAAGCCAACTAAATGCTCGACAGAGGTCCAGTTTAAAAGGATCTTGCCAAAGTTGGCAGTTGTTGAACCATTAGTGGCAAATAATTTATTATCCGTCCGTTCTCAACGTCCTGGCAGACATACAGGTTAAAACCCGCGTCGACCAGGAATTTGAGTTTATTTACCTTGTCGGCAACAAAAATGCGGCGGGGGTTAGAGAATCAGTTGGCAACCGCTAATAACAACTGCTCTTCTGTGTCCTTGCTGGTTAAAAAAAGTTCTGGGTCTTTTCTCTAAGACGCCAATGAAATCAACAGTACTAACCTTCTGTGAAGACGGAAAGGTTGTAAAAACGAACCACTTCGTCAGTCTTCTCTAGAAGAGCTTGGTTGTCTACGCCAGAAGTGACTTCATAAATGACCTGCAGAGAAATGGAAGATTGCCAACGATATGATGACGGCTGGACCGTAAACGCCGTAGCAGTCTTCCAGAAATGTCTGTAGCAAGGTATAAGTAAGCAGAAACCGAAAATTGATCCACTTGTCAGTTTGTCATAGGGATCTTGTGGTAGAGAAGTGAAATCTTACGCTTTAGTGGCATAACTCTAAATTGTTGGACAGTCGGGCTAGAACACTTGTAGTCGAACAGCAGTTCAGTAGAGGTCTGCAGATTGTATCTCGTTTGCTACATTTAAATTTGGATTAAGCGAGATCCTTATCTTTGGATTTCGTAAAACGTCACAGAGAGCGTCCCATCTAATGACATTACGCTCTCTACTATCCTCGTAATAGTAACATCCTTCGTCCGAAAAAATTAAACTTGCGCGATTATATCTGGTTTATGTCACGGCCTCCAGCAACGGTGGTTATCGATGTAACATACATTATAAGAAGTCGATCCAAGGATTGCTTGCTGGTTGTCGCTGGCTCGGAAAAAAGATGGAATATTGCCGTTCTCGTTGTCGTCGTCATCAAGGTACATACCGAAGTGGCCATGCTGTTACGTAATTGTCTTCTCTTCAGTAGCATAAGTTTATGGTAAATGGTGATGTTACAGTGATTCAAACAAAGCAGTTCTTAGTGAATGTGGTTGAAGCGAGGTCCGCTGGTACGAAAAGAGGATCCAGATATTTAGCTCCAGAGTATGCTTCAACTGGTCAAGCGCGTCAAGGAAGGGTAAATTCTGGCGGGAGCCCGTTTAGGCTCTTCCTGACTTTCTTAAATCAGAGTGATGTTGAAATTTATTGAACGGACGTTGGTCACTGTTGTAGGATTTAGTGGATTTTTTTATTCCCCTATGTGTCACCCTATTCTTTGCAATGCATGGTGTTGGCAGACATGTAGGTTAATCAGCTGAATGTACGCGCATCCTGTAGAGCGTGTTATAGAACGCGGTGTGGTGAAGAACGGATCGTACGTTGGAATGTGCACATATTGGCTGAGCGCGCGATAATGGTATTGACAGAGGAGGAAACTCTTATTTGGTTGGCGCATACAAATGATGTTTTAGGATCACATCTCCACACACGTGCGCTGTACGAATGATGTTCGGTAGCAGCCGCTAGCAGCAAACGGAGACAGTGGTTGGAGGGGCCTTTGGAGGCTCATTCCTGCTAAGTACGCGCCCCGGATAGTGTTGGAAAAGCGAGTATCCAAAAGACCACGAAAGGAACCATACATCCGGCGTCAATAGTTGTGCTCCTTCCAGGGGCGAAGACGTACGTTGAGCAGCGTACTGAAAGGACTTGCTAAACCTGATTGTCTATGCCCCCGAAATATAGAGAAAGCCCGGGTTAACAGTGAGTAGGGAGGTGCAGCCGATGACCCTAAACGGGTAGGATGGCTGATTTCCATGCACAAAGAGACTGGCACAAGCGGATGTCACCAGTGGCGACGCAACGATAGTAAATGGTAAGTCAAAAATAAAACCAAGCTAAAAACATTTTTAAAACAAAAAGTTAAAAAGTAGCTTGAAGAGCAAGCAAAGTTCGCGTTTTAATGCATCTATTTAAATCAAAATATATTCAATACGAAGACAAAAAAGTACTGAGTACACGTGATACTACTGGCACTGATCTGATTCTAGCTAAAACCGCATGTGGCGTTTGTTTGGTAGGTAGCTTGGCATAAATCTTCAGATTCGAATTTTTATGAAAACCATAACGCACATGTACGTTTGAGTTTGCTGAGAATAGAAGTTGCAGACATGATCTTCACTTACTTGTACTTATAAAACATTCTTGTGCAATGTAAGAAAATTCTGTAGAAATCAATCAAGCCTTTGAGGATTCTCGTATTAACAACTTTAACGAAATTTGAATGCATTAGAGACTGAAAACGCTTCCCGTGTGTTACAAAACTTAGTTTTTTCCCTTTTGTATGAATTTTGAGAAAACCCAATTTCTCGTTGAATTGGTGCTTTTCTTTAGGCTAGATCTGAAGAACTTTTACATATTAAGGACGTCAGATTGTTAATTGTTTTCATGTCATTAATTTTATTTATCCTTATGATGGATTTTACCTTGTGTATACAGGGATGGACATAATTGGTACTCGAGGCCGAATTGTCTTTTATTAAGGCAAATTTATCAGCAAAAACTAATTTTCAAGCAGGAAATTTAAACAAACAATTTAGTTTTGACGTTTGAATTGTAAAATAACGTGATATGGCTTATAACTTGATTGATTAATAGCAGTTAATTATGAGGAATAAAATAATAAATTATCATAATACTAAAAATGATTCCATCCACTGTGATAAGCATTACAACTCGATAATGCTATTTTTAACTATTACAAGACACTTCTGAGTCTGCTTTTATAAATTGGGTGTGAACGGCTCAACACACATTTTTGTCTTACAATAAACGTTTTTACAGAAAAAGCATTTCACACCTTTTTATATCTTGAGAAACACCGTAAATAGATAAGCAAATTAAAAAGTAAATAGAACTTAAACGTTTTTAGCAACTTTCAGATTTTCTCTCGCGTGGAAAAATGTAAACATTTAAACACACGCAAGTGTCCAAAACCTTATTTTCCATAAAGCACAAAATTTAATTTCTTTGACAAAAATTAATAATATAAAAAAGCAACAAAATAAAATATTATCATGATGCTTTCTCACTTCTTAATTCATATCCATCAAAAGCTGCTTACAAAAAAATCTAGGTAGTACTTAGCTTAATTAACTTGTAATTAGTTTGTATTAAAACGTGTGGTGAACAAGAAATTTAAGAAATTACTAACTTCCGGCATCATTTTTATTATAGTACTTGGTTATTTTCGTGACTTTTGTATTAATCGATCAAGTTTTAATCTTTTTTTGTAATATCGCGAAAGTGAAAACAGCAAATTAACTTTTCGTGTGTGTGTACGTGTAGCATATTCCCGTTTGCTTTATTAAGAAAACAAAAAAATAATTTAAAAATTAATTAAAAATTTTATTTTGTCAAGTCATTAAATTAAAATTATTATCTTAGAAATTTTTAGTCATGATAATGTAGAGTAATACACTCTCTATACTAATAAAATGCCTTGCTGCCCACACGAAAATTATCTTTTATCTCGCTCTTGCTCCATGTGTGGCCACAATAAAATTTTAAAATTATCATAAATTGATACATAAAATTAATTAGCTTAAATGAAAGAAATAACGGGGGTTCTTAATGTTTCTTGGTTGATAAATTTTTCAGCAAAAAAACTAAATGAGAAGAATAGATAAGAGATAATTTTTACAAAAACTTATGACTCCTATTATGAAATATTTTAGTACACAAAAACCACTTTCAGTTATTTGAACTCTAATAAAACTCAACAAAAGAAATTTCTGTTAATTTATAGCTGCAATTAATTTATCGGAGATAATTCTCATTCGTGTTTCATTAAGACGGAAGCTGCATTGAAAACGAAACTTGAAGAACTTAAACGTATTTTATTTTAAATTAGAAAAATGTTTTAGAATCAATCTCGCAATATCTTATGTTACAATTAAAAGTTTGAAAATCTTAAGGCTAATTAAATCATGAACAAGAAAAGAATCGCCTATCAATTGTTCTCAGTATGATTTTAGTGGTTTTCCTTAATGGTGTAAGCAAATACCGGAACAGTAATTTCTACTCTCATCTTTATCTAGCATTTTCAAAGTTTTAGTAGCCTTCGTTCAAACGAAAGAATCTTTGGTTTGGTTTTCGGTTTCTGGAGATCAAGATGTCGTTTTGGGAGATGCAATCATAGCAATTTTGAAGAGAAATCAAATGACCATAAGCTAGTCTGTTTACAGTAAGAGTCTCATCTCCATACAACTTTCAGTTTCCAAGATATAAGACATTCTTTTAACAGAAACAAATGATGATTGATGTTACTACTCTCAATGTCTTTCCTGTGCTCTTAACATAGAACATTTCCCTAAGACCAATTGTTTTCGAGAACAATTCCTTTGCCGATTTCTTCTGTCACGTTTTCAAATCGCCTATCGATTGGTAAATGTTTAGCATTTTTTGCAATTCTCCACGATTTATCAAATTTGACCAGGTTCGAAGCTCGCTTTTTTACTAGAAGTCTTTTGCAAGAAAAAGTGTCGTGAGATCCCCTCTTTACGAATCTGCAAACTCACTTTTTCTCTCTTCTTGCACTCTCTCTGACGCCAAAACTTTGAGTGATAATAGACTGAATCTATTTGTATGTACTCAAAAAGAATAATACCTGTTAGTCCCATTTTAATATCTTCCGGGAATTCAGTGGCAAACTTTACTATATAGCTTATGGGGTAGAACTTAACCACGTTGATATAAGTACATATAATGTATGGTGAACCTTAAACAATGTATGGTGTTCCTATTCTTAGCTTTGTTGTTTTTCTATGCAGACCTCCAGAAGACTCTGGACTCGGTGCTGCGGCTGTAGACGACACCCATTTCTATGATATCATTAATTTGCTGTGGTACATCTTTGGACGTTCCTGACCTTCTCACCAAGGTAGCGACTGAGATGGGTGGTGAGACAGCTTGCAGACTAGAGATCGGGATCTTTTTAGTTTCAGTGGCAAACTGAATCGAATGATAGTGATGATTAGTGGATGAACAGATGGCGAGTATGGAACACCAGTCGAAGTTCACGTCGCGTCGGTAAGAACCGTAGTAACAGCTAAACGTGGAAATGGACTACGGATGGAAGAAAACCCAAGACAAAGTAATGTCTAGAACGTTGTTAAGACGACTAGGGCAATGTTGATAACCAGGACAGTGATGTCAGAAAAACAACATTTTGCTTTTGATTGCAACCAGGGTGATGAATAACGGTGTGTGGCACCCAAAGAGATGAAGAATTCGGGCAGTACGGCGGCAGCTATACGCGACTTCTCTTCGTAGCGCCGTCGTCCGACAATAGCTGTAGAAATACCCAGACTACTTCGACCCCCATGCCTAGAGAAAGTTTGAAGCACGAGAAAGGGAATGTTAGATGACCAGAGCGACCAGTCACCTTGCTAACATGTCTTGACTTCTCAGCACAACAAAAGATTTCACAGAAGCCTAAATAATTATTTTTCCTTTGCTCTTGGTGTAATTCGGCCTCGTCTTTTATCTAATCTTCAACACAAAACGAATTTTTGAAGTTGTTCCTTTTCACTTATGGAAGAATCAAGTTTATCAATTTCATTTTTCTTCATGTAATGTTCTACTTTGTTTGGTTGCTGAAGACCAACAGCTTATACGTTTTTAATTAGATAAACTTGGTTTGATAAAGATTGTCTGTGTTTTGTACTAATCTGACTGTCTTTACATCTACGATACGGTTCTTGGTTGAACAGAAGCCTCTTCCTCCAAACTGGAAAATGACATGCAAGCAATTTTTCTTTGCGTGTTTCTTAGATGTAGTCACAAAAGTTATTTTAAACCAAATATTGATGTAACTAACAAGAGCAAAGCACAGTGAGTCCGTCGCCGATCTCGATGAAATTCTTACTAGCAATTCTACATCGAAAATAAGGCTATGCGTATTTTGCAGTTCGTCTAAATGGGTCCTTCGGGACTCGCATAAAGTATTATAGGCCGGAAAATGGCTAAAATTGGCTTTCATGAAACTGGCGCTGCTCCAGTTGTCTTAACCGATTTAAATGAAACTTTTATAGGTGTTACATCGTAAAATATTAGACTCGTAATTAGGGGTTTTTCAATATAAACCCCAGGAAGGCCAGAATAAAATTTACTGTCCCGTTTCTCGACTTATAATATTTTTCTGCAAGCACCGAAGGGCCCATTTAGACGAACGGCAAAATACATGTCGACTTATTTTCGATGTATAATCGCCAGTAAAAATCTCATCGAGATGGACGACGGGCTCACTGTGCCCTCCCCTTCTAAGTACCAATTTAAGATAACTTCATCTCCAATAATTGTATATCAGGTTTTAGATAATAACAGTAATAATAATGTTCACTTTGGGGCCATAATTCCTTTAACTTTGTCACTAATTCCGCGAAAAGTGTGTACAGTTCTGTTAGTCTTTACGGGTTTCCTTCATCTTCATCAAATCTACTTGCTTAATACAATTTGATCTAAAACTATAACGAACTACTCATTAACTAGGTAGCTTTTTGTTACGATTTTTGGCGTTGTCA
>VTPC01001302.1:0-23078 GCA_011009095.1 Ignelater luminosus
TGCTCTTGATAAGCACTGTTCCCCATAGACCTGTTTCAACTTTTCAAGTCACACTCGCGGATTCACCAAGCTCAACACAAAACAGTGTTGCCAGTCTCATTACTTTTCTCACACACCTCGTATATCAGATAACAAGAGCAATTTCAACTGGAAATCGTCCACTAGTAAAAAAGCAGCCAGGGTAACTTTCTCATTAGAGATGGCTCACTACATCCAATAGAATTTTAAGTTTGTATGTAGCGACTTTAGAACCAACTGAAAACCTACAAGTTCTCGCAACATTTCTAATGTAATAAAGGTGAATAAAATGTCTCCCCTCTCCTACTTTTCAAGAAATTACCTCAGGGATCTTAAGCATCAAGTACAGTGAGCCGTTTTCAAGTTTTGGAAAGATAAAAGTTTATGAACCTCAAAACCAGCAGCAAATATTCGTTAAAAGACGAGAGAATACTAAAAAAATTCCAGATACTACGGTTTTTTGTTTAAAAATGCCGTAACTTCGTTGTCCTATAATAACAAATATGTAAATTTGAAACAGCGATTATTATTCATCAGTTGACAAATCGAAACATGAATCAACCTCATAGTATAGGATTGCTGTTGGTATATGGGTGTATAAATATTTCTAAATTTTTACAATGGAAATCGATATTGAAGGTACGTACTACGTTCTTTGGTTATTTGAATACACTGCAAGTTCTATATTCAAATTCGCAAATCGTACAGAAAATTAACAAAATATTGTTATAAGTAGGTACGCAGATAATTCTCAAAATGTATACTTTTTGTTCTTATAACCCTGATATTCTAATTATATTTAAATTTTGTAGAAACTTAGTAATAATGCAGGTAAAATATTTTTTCAATTTTGAATTTTCTTCCTGTTGAATACATAATTTGATTTATAAAACAAGGATTTTGTTTGCAGAAACATGCAAACTGTTTTTTGTAGCGCAGAGAAAATTTTTTGAAGTTTTTCGAAGACAGTTCTTTTAGTATGTCAAGCAAAAGAAAATTTTGCAACCGCAGACTTCATCTTCTCGGAAGTTCTTGATAAACTATGTAAAGAAAAAATTTTAATTAGATTCCCCAATAGTCATGGAAGAAGAATTAAAACGTACAGTTTCCTCCTATGCAATTGCATTAAATACGCTCTGCAAGCAATGTTATAGTAAATTCCAATACTTTCTTCGCAGGAACAAACTCTATACCAAAGGTATGCATTTTGTCCCCTAATTGCCTTTTGTTTTAGTTTTTAGTTTTTCTGATCCTAAAGATGGCGTCTTTCGGGATAGTAACTCATATAGACGATTAAAGATAATGGATGAGGTTAATCACAGGTATAAATCGTTCGAATAAGTATCGCAATGGCGTTGTAAAGGTCAAGGATATACCTTGCCGATTTCTTTCAAACAGTTTTGGGCGATCTTGAACAACTTCGGCACCGCGGCAATGTCTTTATCTAAGAATGCGCGTCCAGCTCCACCCCACCCTACGTTCTTTGTTGAAACTTGAAAACTCGCTAGCGTAGCTATTAAGCACGAAGTGATTTCTTTTCTAGTGATTACCGTACACAAGACTAACAAAGTACTGTAAAAACAAACATTCCAAACGCGGTTTTGATATTTCGTAAACTCCGCCCTTCTTCTTCTTCCTACGCTTATCCATTAATGGATGTTTGCAATCATATTGGACATCAGTTCTCTGTCTCTGTCTCTGTCCTGCATCTATTGTTTCGGTCCATTGTTTGACGTTACGTAACCATGACGTGTTTTTCCGACCAATTCCTCTTCTTCCCTTAATTTTGCATTGCATGAATTAGTATTTCTGGTTGAGCATTACATGCCTTAGACATGCCGTTTTTCTTCCTTTAATGTTTAGTAATAATTGACGGTCCATTTTCATCATTCTGAGCACTTACTCGTTCGTTTTTCTTGCTGTTCATGGTTTTTTTAAGTACCCTACGGTAGAGCCACATTTCAGACGCCTCCAGCCTGTTCATTGTTTTTACTTCTAGAGTCCAGTTTTCCACACCGTAAAGAAGCATTGACCAGACATAACATTTAAGAAATTTAACCTTAAGGCCGCATTTGTAAATACCTTCTTGAAACTTATGAATGCGCTTCGTGCTTTTTCTATTCTGCTCTTTATTTCCATATCAGGTGTGCAGTCTTCACCCAAACATGTTCCCGGGTAATTAAATTTGTGTACTCTATCGATTCACTGATTTCCATATAGTAGTCGTGGGTCTCTAAACTCATCCAGATTGCGGCTAATTATCATAAATTTTGTCTTTGTAATGTCGATGTTAAGACCCATCTTTTATGTTGCTCACCGACTACACTGAGAAGATACTGAAGGTCATTTATATTGTCAACAATTAATACTGTGTCGTCTTCAAACACTATTTATTTTAATGCCTAGTTTCCATTCCTCCAATGCCTCTTGAAAAATGTTTTCTGAATTCAAATTGAATAGTAGTGGAGAGAGGACGCATCCTTGCCTTACACCCCTATGGATTTTTGTGCTGTTGTGACTTCACAGCCCACTATTACTTCTGTTGTTTGGTTCCAGTATAAGTTTTCTATACAACGAATGTCTCTTTGGTCAATATCCATTCGTTTTAGTATTTCCATAAGTTTTTGATGCTGGACCTTGTCAAAGGCTTTCTCATAGTCTATGAAACAGAGTACAACATTTTTCTTTAGTCGTAGCAATTCAGGATTAGCACCTGTGTTGCGACTATTGCTTCCCTACTTCCTATACCCTGCCTAAAGCCAAATTGAGAGTTTCCTATGTTTTTGTCGCATTTTGTTGAAATCCTATAATGAATGATTTTCAGAAATATTTTTAATGTGTGGCTTATGAAACCAATGAGTCTATATTCAGATCATTTCATTGCATTTTTGTTTTAGGCAGTGGGATTAAGGTTGACGTAAGACATCGGGAGAGAAATCCCCCTGTCTCAGAGACTTTATTAAAAACTTTTTGAAGTAGTGCAATATTTTTATCTTTGAGAAGTTTAATTAGTTCTGCTCGAGTTTCATCTAGGCCAGTTCCTTTTTTGTCTTTTGATGTCCGTATTGTCCTTTCAATTTCCTCTTTTGTCATGGAAGGTCCTGTTAGTCCGTCTTCTGTCTTCTTCTCAATCTACTCTTATCTCATCGTTTTCTACTAGTCTAGAAAATTGTTTTTTTTCGGTACACTCCCGCTGTTTCTTTAAGCGTTTTGTGTAGTTTGAAGTCATCATGCACCACCTGTAATCTCTCTGGCTCTTTTTTAGCTTTTCTTATTTTTAATCAAATTGTTTTTTGTATTTCTTTGTATTTCTTAAGCTGGCCTTTACATTCTTTACGTTTTTCAAATAGAGCTAAGATTTCTGTCATCCAGCTCTGCTTTTTATCTTGCTGTTTAAAACCTATTTTGTCTTTTGCAGTGGTTATCATAATGTTATCCATTTCTTCCCATAAACTTGTCAGGTTTTTATCTTTTTCAAATTTGTCCTCAACCGATGTCTTCACTTTTAAGTTAATTTCTTCCCTAACTGCATTTCTAAAGTCTGTTTGTTTTAAGTTTTCATAAGCAATTCGCCTTTGGGATGGACTTCTCTCTAGACGTGCTAGTTTTATTTTAAGCGATGCTACCAGCAGTACATGATCAGAAGTAGCGTCGGCTCCTGGGTAGATACATGGTCTTGATATCGTTGTTCAGAAGAGCTTGTTGATTAAAATGTAGTCAATCTGATTTCAAACTGTGTTTTCCGTGCTGTCGACTGGAGGTTTCGATAGAGACGCCTAGGTGGTGGATGGAACTATGTGTTAGTTACTTTCATATTTTCTTCTTGGCAGAATTTGAGGAGGCAGTTGCCTCTCTCATTTCTCCTTCCTAGACTGTGCGGTCCAACTAGGTCTTCGAACCTTTCTTTCCCCAGCTTTGAGTTAAAATATCCCATTTATGTTTCTTAACATTTTTGATCCCATTGTAGAGCTTCTCAACTTTTTCCTCTTCTGAGTCGGTTGTTGGGTAACCTTGGTTAACCCAAAAGCAATGGCGTGGGGGATCTCACAAATAAGAGATCCCGCTCGAATCATTTGATTACAGGCACTAAAATTCAGATGGGTTTTTCGACTAGTGCCTTTCTTTTTACTGGTTAAGGCAGTGCTTTAGCTTAACCTCTTTTCCATTCCTGCCCCCCGTTAAGGCTGTTTTCTTAATAATCTTCCCTGCTTTCAGGTTTCCCAACGAATTGATTTGGAGATTTATGGATTTTTGGAAACGGGATGGAAATGAAACGATTTTAAGTGAAATATTCAGCTCCTTACCTACGACTAAAGCCACCAACTAGTAAGTTGGGCACATTTTAACTTATAGTTTTTTCGTAGTAACAATACCGGTTAACGAATAGTTCTCATTGCATCCTTACCAATGTACTCTCGCTAGATGTTTCAAGTGCTAATACTTAGTGCACGTTGAAGAGAACCTGAAAACTCTTCCCATCTTGTAGACAATGAAAACCTTTTCTAAATTTTTGAAATCATAGGGTAGACAAACTTTTCATTTATTTATATTTAAAGAAGCGGGACGCAGAGTATAATTATTTCCAACAACAAGTTTATTTTTACTTTACAGGTTTATAGAATTTGAACTGCCGCTTGTTAGTGGACAAATTACTGTTGAATCGTAATGTCATCACAGAAGGGTTATATTTTTTCAATTAAAATTTCTTCGTGATTTGACTAATTATTTTCCTGGCACCTAGCATGTGGAGTAAATAGGGGCTCAGGTGTTAAGTTGATGCTAATTAGTATCACTTTCCAATTTTTTTTCTGACTGGTTTTAACTCGATTGGTTGAGCGACTTATCCAATAGGTTGCAAGGCTTCTTCTTCCGACAAGGGGCAGACCGTTTGTTCTCGGTGAACCTACCGGACCTAGCCCAGTGTTGTGCGGGGTGACGGGTTTTTTTATGGTGCGAAGCCTTATAGGTTGGGGTAAGTTTTGCTTCCTTGTTTATATCAACGGTGGTTCTGATGGGGTTTCCTTTTCTCTTGTAGCTTCTAGAATTGCAAGATCAAGGACTATTTTTAAAATTTAATATCCTTTCTAGTTTTACGTTAATTCCATCAACATCAGGGTGAAGCGTATGGTTAAAGAGGAACAACACCTCAGAAGATTTCTGGTTGATCGGTCCAGGAAGTAAAAATTTATAATCTCGGCTTCTGCCTCGGGGCTTATATAAAAAGATAAATCTTGTTAATTTTATTCCAATTCTTTTCACTTACTTGGAAAACACCTGCTTATCTCCACATATTGGGTACAACTCGACATGCAAAAACTTTCCTCAAACTTATTTAAAGAAATTTATAAAATGTTACCAACCACAGTCAAGTAATTACAAATTCTGTATTAGTTAATTGTTTGATTCATTATCTTTTTGGCTGTTAACATTATTTATTTTTACTGATGCTGACTCTCTTATTTCTTATAATTTGCTATTAGTTCTCGGAACGCGAATTCAGAAGGCGATTCCTATTTAAAGGTTTTTTTAGGTAAATCTACCTCTGCATACAGATCTGTATCCCAGCGGGGATTTCCGGGTAAGTTTTTTTGTGACTTCTCAGTTATCGATTTCAGGTATTAATCTAAATTTTTACGATCAAAGATTATAGTTGATATAGCTTGATTTTTAATTTTTTGGCTATTTTTGATTAATAATGCTTTGATTGCATTTAAAATTTTTTTAAAATCTTTTTTCTAAGATTTAAGTTAGAGCTGGTTTCAGGGTTAGTGACACTCAGCACACAGAATTGAATAAAATGCTTCCTCCCCACTAGATTTTAAAAAGCATACGACTAGTGATTTCAAGTGATTTATGTAGCTCTTTATTTTTAAGGCCACCACTTTAATTTGTGTTCTTTGCAATTAACAACATTTATAAATTGCCGCTGTTGAAGCATTACCAGTATATTCTTGCGAATTGCTCTAAGTAAGACCTGAAGAAAATCTACATTCGATTGTTGTTAGTTTTATTACTTAATTGTGTTAAAACACTAAATGTTTTGGTCAGAAGGTCAATTGTTAGTGAGCCAAATATCGCATATTACTTCATATCAAGAAGATGTATTTTTAGAACTTGATTTGCTAATAAGAGTATTAATTTCTACACACAACCATAAAAAAATATACAGGGTGTTCTATTTAAATTCAATAAGTCAGAATTAAAAAGAACTCCATTTTTGGCATTTTGACTTTTTTATGCTTTCTTATAGTTCTAATTCTAACGCTTTCATTGGTAATAACAGAAATTTCCTTCGGGCAATCCAAAGGGTTAAATTATTTTTATTGTTCATAGTGTTTCGTGTATATTTTATAATATCTTATTAATTGTAACGTTCTAGGAGACCAATAACCTTTTTAATTAATTCAGTCAGAATTAAAACAAACCCCTCTCAAATTTCCTAAATCGAAATAGTCTTCTTTTTTATTTATTTTTTCGTTAAATGTGACTGTTGTCTAGCAAGATACTTTAGTATATAAAAGTTCCAGTTATACTAAAAACAAAATTCTGAGGCGTTTTTCATTTCCTGAACACTTAGCATTGGAGTTGGTTTCATTTAATTCTGGCTCATTCAATTTTCATTATATCACACACACAACGCCATGTATAAAAAAACAAAATTAATATTGATAAAGTTTCATTCTAAGATCAGAAATAACTGTTTTTACATTTTTATCCTAGTTCCAGAAATAAAAAAGTTATTGAAAAGTTCAGCCGAAGTGGGATACCCTGTATAAGTTACTACAATGTTATGTCTTACTTTACCTTTATGGATACAAATTAATATATAAAAAATGTAATAAACCTCGAAACTATAGCTAATATTTGTATCGGTAACGATAATTTCGTTTCTTTAAAGTTATGACGCTCTATATTTTTTATTTTTAAATTACCCGCAGAAGGCCATAATTTTCAGACTATGATTTATAAAAAATGTACTAACATAAACTGAAATCGATTTATTACTTTACACAACGTATATTTATCCGTCTGTATAAAAGAAAGACATAGAATGATAAAAACTTTGAAAGAAAGTACGTTTTAAAAAAATTTAATTAAAAACCTAATTAACAATTATGGGCTAAAACTACTACTTTTAAAGGAAATGGAGAAGGATATTCTCAGTAAAATCTAAAATTCCCTAACAACTACTAAAAGTCTTGGTGAGGTTTTAGAAAAACTTTTACTCGGTTAGAAATCCCGCCGCAACCCCAGGCCACACTCAAGCTGTCAACCCCCTATTAAGACCCGATTTTAACTGCACCACGTCCGAGCAATTAAATTAAGGCCAGAATTTGGAGATTAGGCAAAACCACTGAAATTTGTTTCGGCTTGCTCTTTATTCGTTGACTTCGGGCCCATGAAAGATATTATCTGAAGGGAGAGAGAGAAAGGGAGAAAAGGAGTGCAAGAGATAATAATTAATAAAACATTACTTATTTAGGATTTTATTAACAAGATTGTACTGTGAAGTTGGCGCGTTTATATAAATTTTAAAGTTGAAATTGGTATAACATTTCATTTAACGGAATATAATGTTGCGAAATCAGATTATAGCATACCCCGAAAACCTTTTATAATGCCTTGTTCAGTTAAAGTTTTCATAGAATAATAGATATTTTAACGTCAGTCCTTGTTTCAATCTTACAGTCTGCAGATTTGGATAATTAAGTAAACACTTCTCTAGTCCATTACTATTGCAATCAGACATTCATTGAAGACAAAACTTAATTTTAAAAGAGACTGAAACGCATTTATATAATACTTGCAGAACATTTCACAGATTAGATTTAATAAAGAAAGCTGTAAGTTTTGACAAATTTATAGAAGCAAGCTTCGGAAAATGAAATTAACCTTGAAATAATGTAGGTACATACTTCCTTCCACGATGTATGGTTTCAAGAACGGATTCTATTTATCTCTGTCGCTGGAGGACAAGACCTTCTTCTATTGTGGTTGGAATTCCGACATGTGTATACCTTCTAGCCTTTGATTTGCAATGCGTTTGAGTTGAGGGTGGTATACATTTACCTCTCTGCTTTGCATCTGATCTACTTTCCTTGCTTTGTGTGGCATATTGATTTAATCAACTGCAATCTTGTAAAGCAGTTCATGGCGAGTACTACTGCTATTAAAACTATTACGTGCTATAAAAGAGAGTTTTAGCAATGAAATTTATTGAAATATTGAATCCTTGAATTTATTGGGTTTTTGTGCTTTTGTACTTTAATTTAGTAATGCTCGATGTAAATGATCAGTTTTCGGATAATTTCATTCGTTTTACTTACAAGTTGTAATGTTCACTTTTTGCTTCCGTTACATGTGTTATACTTAATCTGTGCTTTCCGGGTGTTCTTGTATTTTTTAAACAGTTTTCTCCCGTTGAAGAAGTGTTTTTCTTAGTGATAAGTCCACACCGAGAGGCTGATTAATTTTGTTGTAGTTTTTTTGAACGTTTGAATCAATTAGGGTTGATGAACATTTTTCTATTTTTTTATATTCTAGCAAGCGGAACGCAGGGCGTAATTATTTCCAACGTCGAGTTTATTTTTACATTGCAGGATTATAGAATTTGAACAGCTGTTAGAAGACAAATTTCTGCTGAATTGTGTTTAATCTTAGGATCTGGTTAGTAATTTGAATAGAGTTAGGTCATCATAGTAGGCTTATAGTTTTTAGTTAAAATTTCTTCATGATTTGATTAATTATTTTCCTTGCACCTTGCGTGTCAAATAAATAGAGGACCAGGTGTTAAGCTAGTGCTAATCTTTAAAAATTCTTTTTTTTTATTTCCTTAACTTGATTTCTAAGAGAGATTTTTGTCAGGCAGCGCTTCAAATTTTTTCTGCGGAGTTGCGTCGTGATGTTCCGATTGGTTAAGCAACTTGTCAAGTAGTTTGTTGGAGGGTTCTTCTTCTAGTGAAAGGCAGATCGTTTGTTCCTAGGAAACCTGTCGGTCCAGTGCTGTGAAAGGTGAAAGTTTCTTTTTGTGTGTGCAAAGTCCTACAGATTGGAATAAGTTTTACTTTCCTTGATTATATCAACGGTGGTTTTGATGGGGTCTTCCCTTTGTCTTTTAGCTTTTTGGTAACCGGGGGGTCAAGGATGACTTCTGTAAATTTAATATTCGAAGGTTTGAGAAAACCAAGAAGTTCTCCCTAGGATCTAATTCGGTTTCTTTACTCATAGATAGGCGCATGGTCTTAAGGGGGAACAATACTACAGAAGGATTATGGTTAAACGGTCCAAGAAGTAAAAGATTCGTCTGTCGAGAAAATCCTCTATTTCGATCTCTGCTTCCTGGGTTACCTTAAAAGTGTTAATTCCAATTCATTCACGGACTTAAAAAGCCATCTGCTTAATTCCACATGTTGAGAAAATTTTCCAAAGTTATTTAAATCAATTAAATTTTTATCAATTGTTAATTATTTTAATTCATCATTCATTTGATTTTTAACAAATAGTATTGTTGCTGAGTTTATTATTCTATATTAATTTTATTTGTAACTGTACTTGGAACGTGAATTTACAAGGATGCTTCTATATTTAGGGTTTTTGTCAAGTGAATCTATCTCCGCATACAGATCTGTATCTCAGCGGAGGTCTCGTGGTAAGTTTTTATGACTTCTCAGTTCTCGATTCTAGGTGTTTTTTTGTGTGTTCTGGCACCCTATTATTGTTTAAATCTCTGCTTTTTTAAATACAGGTATTGACTATTTTTGATATTTTATTGTAAGTATAATCTCCTTATCTTCGTTCATGGTCACTCTCTGTGTTAACTGGCCTAAGAGCAGCCTGACAATAAGCCTTAAATATTTCTAATTAATTATTGTAATGATTGACAGGTAAACAGACATTTATAATCCATACTATCACGCTGTTACCAAGCGTATTGATACAAATAAAATCTTCTAAACAGTCCTCCTGCAAAATTTAACGTTTCCCCAATATGGTAAGTCTTACAAATCGTATAACAAAACTTATCAAAATGAAACACCTTGAAAAATCTCGATCGACACGATGTAGGCCTTTAAATTGAGGCACCTAATCTATATGGAAGTATTAGGTCTTCCTTGGTTTTTAAGTATGACACCTTCCAATCTTCTGTGATCCATTTTCTAAAAGGCTCTGTGAAAGGAATCAAATAAAGTCTTTAATAAATGATGCACTCATGAACTCTGAGTAAAGAATGGAAAAAATTGATTTCTAAAAATCTCGAAATTCGAAGATTGGCGACGATAGAATTGCATGATGCCCATCTTTCTCCTCCTCCATCCTCTCAATTACTATCTTTGGAGCCATCTGAAAAGTATATTTATGCCAATTTCATCCTCTATACTATGGATTCAAAATTTTAGGCAGCGACATCACGATAAAAATTGCAGGTAAACACGGTCTTCTTCTTTGCATACATGCCCGATGCATTTCTTTCAGTCGTCACCGGTACCATTATTCACTGCTGCCACAAGAAAACGTTTAACATCATTTAATTTGAAGTTTGTATCGTAGCGAGCTATATTTCCCTTGATTGTGGTCCAAATTAATTCTATAGGACTTAGTTCACACTGGTATGGGCCTAAACAAAGAACAGTAACGTCGTGCTCTTGGGCCATCATCGTGTCTACTAAATATCTCACATATTTCCAATAACATATCTTCGCCGTAGGGAATGTTTCTTTCTTGCAACCACTGTACAATTCGGCCTATCCTCCATGCTGAAAAGATACCGTGGATTGTCAATGACTTCTACAAAATTCCTCTCTCATGTGGTCTCTTCCTCTTGAGTCTGAGTTCTTGTCCATCCACATCGAGGAGTTGGAGTGCCTCGATGTTTGGATGTTGGTGAAGCTTGTCTTCATGCTTCTTGGCGATATTTCGAATTTCTTGGCCTACAGTACTCATCTGGCGGTCTCAGTGAAAAGTACTGCTTCTAACAAACTTTGGTGCCCCTGTCATGTCTCGAAGAATTTTGTTCGGAAAAATCTGTATTATTTTAACATTACTTGATGCAGCACAGCCTCATAATTGAATGCCGTAAAGCCGAACGGATTTAAGAATCCGCTTGTATAATAGCAGTTTGTTAGCTACTGACAGTTTGGACTTTCTGCTGATAAGCCAGTGCATTTTCTTCTTTTCAATTTCTAGTTCGTGAAGTTACGTTTTAATGTTTTCTTTCCAGCGTAATTTAGCATCGAGGTCCATTCCAAGATACTTTGCAGTATTAGCGCGTGGAATTAGCTGGTTGTTAGCCACCACAGGAAGATAGTTCGCTTTAGTCTTAGTTCTGAAGTTTATATGCACTGATTTACTTTCATTGAGCTTTATTCTCCACCTTTTTGTCAATTCGTTGATGTTTTCGATGGCCTTCTGTAGCTTGGTGGTAGCTTCTTCGCCTGTATTACCTGTAGCTAGCACCGAAGTGTCATCGGTGAAAGTGGCTATTGTTGTATTTTCTTCATGAGGGATGTCTCACGTGTGGGACCTAACACACAGCCCTGTGGAACCCTGGCTTCTATCGGATATAGGTCTGTGTACGCTTTTTCTTGTTTTACTCGGAAATGTCTATTCTAGATATACGAAACGAGTAAGTCCGCGTATGATCTTGGTAACAATTTTTTTAGTTTGTTTTTACGTCCACCGTGCCAGACTCTATCAAACGCCTGGGCTTCGTCTAAAAACACTGAAGTACATATTTTTTAGGCTTTGTTCAATCACATTTATGATTCGATGCTCTTGTTCTATAGTTGAGTGTCTATTTCTAAATCCTAACTGGTGCTTTGGGATTAGTTGTTTATTTTGTATGATTTGTTTCAGTTTATTTAGGAACAATTTTTCGAATACTTTTGATACTATCGAGAGTAGCGAAATCAGACGATACGAATTTACTTCTTTGGTGTTTTTCCAGGTTTTTGTAACATTATAATTTCCGCAATCTTCCAGATGACCGAGATATATTTTAACCGAAATGCAGCATTAACAAGGTTTGTTAGTTTCACAATCCCTTTTCGAGAGTTGTTTTAGTACGGCACCCGTAATTAGGTCGTATACGAGTGCCTTGTTTTTATTGATGTTAGTCTTGATTTTGTTAAATACTTCCTTTGGCGTAACTGGTATTATTGTTTCGTTTTCTGTGTTTTCATTTAATATTTCAGTTTGCTCTGTTTCATTCTTATCCGTTGAGTATATCTTAGTGTTTCGTAAAAGTTTCGGCCTTTTCAGCATTTCTTTTGGCCCATTTATCATTTTTCATTCTGACGAGTGGTATATGCACGCTTTTATTTTCTTAGTGGCGCGCCATTGTGAATATTCAATGCTCTTATCGTTCGTCAGTTCCTGACGGTAATGATTTACTGACTCATTTTTGATTTTTAAAACCTCGCGTTTCAGTTGCTGAGCCAACTTAGTAATTTTTGTTTTGTCTAGTGGAGCTCTTGTTTGCTGTCATACTCTTCTTGCCTTGCGTTTTTCCTTTACAAGTTCTTTTATTTCTTGGCGACAATTGATACCAATGGTCTTTTTTTGAGTTCTTTAGTGTTATTCCGCACCGATTGCTGGATATCCACAACAAATTCTTCAGCTTCGTGATCTAATTGATCATTAAGATTAAGTTTTAAGTCAAAACTTTCTCGTAATTCGTCACAGTCCGTGGTTTTGTTTGCCAGAACCGGTCGTAGTTATGATATTTATGATGCTATGAGAAACATTCAGCGTGTGGCTAGAAATAATAACAAGGTTAGGTGATAGATGAGAATTGGAAGCGTGAGCCTCACAGATCCAGGCAGGCTTCTTCTGAATCGGTTCTGACTGAAGTTATGTAACTACTATTGCGGACATCACGTTTCTCAGGGCTAGGGATGTCGTGACTTGTAAAGAAGTCCCTCGTGCTAGGCGTTGTTGAAGGTCTGCTTTATGTCCTAAAACGTGGCCGTTTTGCAGCGTACTCACAAAAGTTACTAAGTGTAGTCATCGACATAATCAGCTAGTTCTCTAAAGTGCACTAAATTGTGTTAATTATAAATTGTAGCGCTTCCATCATATTTGAATTTGTCGTTACGGATAAAGTGCATAAGGCACAGCTTTGGTTTAAATTGGTATCATATCAATCGGATGAATTCAACCAAGATAAACGTCAACGAAACTCATATGTGTGCAATATAGCTTGAGTGAGCGTTTAAAGAAAATTCAGTATAGATGCGTACAGTGGTAAATATACAAAGGATTGCCTCACACTGTATCAAGTACGTACATATTCTACTATATCTGAGGTGGTAATTCAGTTTATTTTATAGACTGACTGCAAGGAATTTCCAGAGAGTCATATTAAAATCATTAATGAGAATTAAACCACTAAAAGCTCAAAAGAACAAAGAGAAAAAACATAACAAATTAGATTGTACGAATATTTCCAAGAAATATTCTGAGATAACTTCTAACTATAGCACAGAAGTTATAGGCGACCCACACTAACCTGAAAATCCATAAACCGCGATTGTGTTAGCCTAAACATTGGACTAATTAATTAATTATTAATCGATGTAAACAACGTTTCAAACACTTCCGCCACCATGTCTTTAATAGTCGGCCGTGAGATATGATTCAAAAATCAATAATCCATAGTCCACAAATCCACTATCACTGCCAATATGGGTTACTATTAAAGATATCCATTTTCTGTTTGAGCCTTCAGTCGTTTAGACCATCTTTCTTAAAAGTTTGATGTCTGCTTTCTATATTTCTAGCCTGCCGTATTTCTAAGACTGTGTCTTTCGTTAACCCTAGTTTTACTCAGATAATAAATCTTCTCTCCCTCCAAAAACAATCTCTTCTTTTTCTCAAAATTAAAGTAAGGGGTTGTCCCATAAGTAGACACACAATATTTGAACGTACCTTATTTATGGGTGGATACACAAAATAAATTTTTATTGAATAATTATATTTACAAATATGAAGTTATTAACAGTAACGGAATACAGATTTCTCAGACCTCTTCTCATTAGCGTCTGTCCCAATCTAGCTACAATAGTTTTGCTAATGATCATCCATAACGACAAGTCCTTTAATGTGTTTGGGTGGTTTCTTTATTTTGCTTAATTTTGCATATTCTTTCTTTCATAGTAACTCCAAAATCTTTCAATTGTCATAGCTTGAGGTACATAAATTCGTTAAATGGTTGAAATTCTATGAAGCCCTTACCGGTTAGCTGTCGGCAGTCTGATTTTGGGCATGTTTTTGTTTGTGAGTAAATAAAGTAATGAGACGGATTTTTTATAATCTTTTTCGATTGAAAATATAATTCCACATTGTACCTTCAAAGGCATTGCCTTGGGAAGCCACACAGCGATGGAGACGATTTTCCCTTCTTCATAACAATGCTGGAACTCGGATACTAAAATTGGCTTCAGCTGGTCGGTTACTAGTGTCCCAAAATGACGTCCTCTGAGGTGATGTTTCAATCACAAGGACTCACGTCGGGGGAATAAGGGAGCTGAGGAGGCACAGGGATATCTTAACTTGCCAAAAACTCATGAATTGAAAATGGAGCGTGACGAGGCGCATTGTCGTGATGCAGCCGCCAGTTGTTCTTGATGCTTGGTCTCACATGCATGGCCCTTTTTCAAAGTCTTTGAAGAACTTCTCAGTAAAATTATTGGTTTTTGTGGACAATTCCTTGGCTATCGAAAAAGCAAATCAGCATGGTTTTGATCTTCGACTTGCTCATTCTTGCTTTTTCGGCCCTGGTAAGCTTGAAGTGTGCCATTCCTGATTTTGACTCTTCGTTTCCGGGTCGTACTGAAAGACTCAAGACTCGCCACCAATAATGACACGTTCCAGAAAATAAGTTTTATTTTCAATCCGTTCTAAAAAGTCAAGCCACGTGTCGCTCTTGTTGTTCTTTTGTTTCTGCGGAAGATTTTCAAGAGCCATTTTCGCGCAGATTTCCCTCATCCCCAATTCATTGGTCAAATCCTCATGAACGGTGGTGTGAGTCAAATTCAACTGTTCCTAGATCGTTCTGATAGTCCAAAAACAATCAGAACGCACAAGTACCCGGATTCTGGCAACATTTTCGTTAGTGCTTGCAGCTGTTGTTTTCCTTCTGAAAATGTCTTAAGCCAACTGACAACTTAAGCGCTGAACAAAACATTGTTTCTATAGGCTTGCTGAAGCTTTTCAAAAGTATCTATCGCACTGTGACTAAGTCTGAAGCAAAACATGATAACACAACGTTGTTCAAAATTGTTATCACTCATTTTCAGAACACAATAGAAAAAAACAGTTTACAAGAAAACGTACTGGCGGGACATCGCATGTTGGCTCCCTTTCCCTCTAAACCGGTAGTCCCCAGCGTTACCACATTGAACGCTACATTACCAGTCTCATTAGTTTAGTTACAAACCTCGTACAGGTTGTGTCAGGACTTACCCTACAAACTTTAGCAGGTGATCCCGACCATATTTTACGAAAAAATGTTTTTAATTAACATCTGTCCAAATCCTTGTCGTTTTCGCGATATAGGGTATCAAAGCTCTTCAAAAAGATTTTTTTTCAAAATCTGCAATATGGCAAAAGATGCAAAATTGTGCAACTTTTGATGCGCTTTGTAATGTTACCAAAATGTTTTTGATACGTTAATTAACTGAGATAAACATGGAGATGGGGAAGATATCTAGTCCCCAACTTCTTTTGGAGTGCGACTTTTCTCATTTTAATGTGGCAGTTGAAAAGTTTTGAACGTTCTTAACAAATTTTGTCTGCTGGAACATGTTGATGTCTCTAGCTGTTTTTGAGATAAATCAGATTTAGACATGAGATACCAGAATGCAATACTATAGGAAATATCTCTGGAATATTTGGCAGTGTATAAGGTTGAATTGGAAGAAGAGCTGAAGCCTAGACTATGGTTGGCGGTGATCACTTTGCTCAATTGTTGTAATGAATTATTTAGTTTCTGTAGTTCTATGACATTCTTTGAGTACTTTAGGAATAACTAAGACGGAATTTGAAAGATCTCATAAACACCAAGAAAGAATTCACGGGTGCACCGACAATAAAAGACTATTGTCAAAAAGAAGACGTGACATAAAATCATAGAATTGCCCAAATCGTTCAAAACCATAATGCCAAATGATTCAACTCAACATTTTCGGATCAAGTATTTCCCGTATGATTTAAATGCTGAAAGAAAAAGGCTATTATCAATATTTGTATTTTTATGTCTTTTGTTAACCTATCCAAAATCACTTTTCCTTTTATTACATCGATTCGAGATAAGAATTGATCAAAACAATTTGCTTTTATGTCGTAAACCAATTGGCGAATTCGAACTTTGGAATCCTTTGGGACCGTATTCATAAACTAAGAAATATCTGTTTTCAGGTACTATAAGCTGATTTCAACATTGCATAAGAAAACTGGGTCAAACACGGAAAGCTTTTATAGAAAGTCTGTTCTCCATTATAAATGAAGATCTTTGAGGTTTTGTATAAATCACAAAAACCTCTATTAAAACTGTTATCTAAAGTAACTTCAATAAATAATTACCAGATGCAAATGCATACGAAAATATTTAGTATAAACTGAAACTTTTCATTTATGGAAATTTTTAATTAGTACTTCGTGTAACTAGAATTAGAACAGTAGTCTTATTATAACAATGATAGAATATATCCATAAAGAGTGCCACAGGGATTAATAATAAACCCATCTTGTTTTTAACATGCACACGTACTCCATTTCGAATGTTATAACTATAAGGAAGAAAGTACTTTACGCTACGCAACGGTTTTTCTATTAAAAAAATGGGCACTAATAAAAATAAATTTCCTGCTTTAAAATTCTCTAAAAATATATTTATATATTTTTATAATCGCCCCTTCCCCTTCTATTTTAGTAACAGTGTCATTATTAACCAACTTTCCTTGTTAATTTTAAACTTCTACATATTTAGCCAAATAACATCTTGAAAACATTAAGGAGTTTGAATAGCCCCATGGGACTAATAAGACGTCAGAATGTACACTCTTGCTTGTCTCATGGAACGCGTATGGCAATTATTTTGTTAAAATTGAATTACTAAATTTCTGTTAACGCCCACATTCTGATAACAAGCAGACTCTTAATATATGAAAGATGAAATATTTAAGATATCAAGAACAGACTGAAATTGTTGTAATAAAAATGAAAGGAGCTTGGGCGAGTTAACTGTAATTACATAAAGATACACTCCAGATAACCAAAAATTACATAAAAGAAAATTTGAAGAATTTAAATGAGAATTTAAGATCACGCAATAAAGAAATATTTTTGTGTCCAATAAGAGAGGGCTTTGCATTAATATACTTCACATCAAAGAAGGGTAGTTTAGTGCATTTCACTTTTAAGGCTGATTTTTCTTGCAAATTAACGTAAGGTTATTTTATTACAAAAGTTTTTTATAGTTCTCATTCTTCCAACGAAATTTTTTAAGGTCATAAAAAATTGTAGGCGCGTGTTTTAAGTTTTCCTTTATTAAGTTCATATATTTTTTATCTTAATGAAACGGAGTTAAAAAAATTAATATCGCGCATAATAATTATTATAATTACTACACGTTTGCGTTATGATATAAAAGGGAATTTAATTAGGAAAATGTAAAAATTATCAAAAGCTTTAAAGCTGGATTATTTTGCCCAGAGCTCAGTCTGACTTCACTAAAAGGGAGTTCTGAATTCATGCTCATACGACCATATAACGATGTCTTTAGTGCAATTTTGTGTTTGTACAAGCAATTTAACAATTACAAAAATCTAGAACACACATATGTGTACAGAAAATCGCATATAGAAACGGAATGAATGTGTTGATTTAGTCAAAAAAGTGTTTTCATGAAAATATGATTTTAAAAATAATTTAAAATTTTAAAAGTTTATTTCAATAAAGTTCACTATCCCCAAAAAAGAAAATAATTAAATAGAGATGCCACAAACAGAATATTTTTATGAAACAATTTTAATTTTCCACTTATTAACACCCCGCTTCTATAATAATTAAATGCTACGTTGGCAAAAACAAGCAAATGTGAAAATAATTGTATTTTTCGATTGTTACCCTTTTTGCTTGAAAATAGATTAACTACAGTCCCTGTAAATTATTTTAACACTATATTCTACAGAGTACATTCACCTTAAAATTCCTCATACCATTATTTACACTACAAAGTTTTTAAAATTGAAACTGAAAAAAAATTTTATATTTTCATTATTTGCATGATAAAGTTATTTAATTAACTTTGAAATCTGGATAAAGCCTACAAAACAATAACGTAATTACTTTATCTGTTGATTACCAAAGGTGTATTGACGGACGAACGAACTAAAAAAAATTAAACAAATTACACAAGTGGATTGAAGTTATTATGTGATCTCTTTTTCAGAAAGAAACACAGATACTTTCAAAATCGAACGTAAAATGTTTTATTCATCGTGTTTTCGAACCTTGCTCCGATAGTCGACACTCTAGGATTTTCCTATAAACACTCATCATTTTGAAAGTCAAACATGCCAATCAAATTTTCATTGTCAGATTTCATTTTTTTTGCAAGAAACCGAAAAACCATCGATTTGGCCACCTTGGCAGAAACATGTCTGACTTCGACTCATTCTCTGTTTCGTGACCAACGCTGCTTAAAATTAGGTCTTGTATTTATGTTCTACCTCAAACACTAAAAGAAAAGCTGTCATATTCCCCTTTGCGAGTTTTCGAGTCATCTTGAAATTTTCTTTTTACCTTATTAAAAATGCGACCTTCTTAGTATACTCCTATGTTTCTTCGTGTCATCACCATCATATTCAAGGTTATTTCTGCTTGTCTCTTCTGGTCAGTGTTACTAAAGTAATAAGCGCAAAATTCGAGGTATAAACTTGTTTCTTTCGCGAGGGGAAGAAACTCCGAGAATACAGCAAAATATCATTTAATTCACATAGGATTTTGTTTCCTGAAATCACGTCAAGCAAGCACGCCTCCACAACCCATTGGAGTTCTTGCTCGTAAAACCGAAATTAAAGTATGGTATTATTTAAATGTGAACTCGGTGGAGGCTCAATATACCTACAGCTTGATGTCATCGGCAAATTGCGCTATCAGAGTTCATCAATCAAACGGAAAGTATTAAGGCTTGTTAGACACCACCTCAAAGAATAGATGTTCTGGAGAGGTTTTACTCTACTTGACTTAAACGTTGCGCTTATTCGTCATCAGGCGTAAGGCTTGCTGTGGTTGATTTTAATTAGTTTCCCATTTTTTTACAAATTTTCTACTACTTCTTCCTGTCTGTCGTCTTTTGTTTTATCTCCTTCTATTTGATTTTCCTCTTCTTTAACAGCTTTTTAATTTGTTCTTCCCATGCTCGCTTTGGTCTTCCTCTGCCCTTCCGTTCGGGCGGTTTGGCTTCATAAACTTTTTTTGCAATCCTATCATTTTTCATTCTGAGCACATGCCTGAACCATCCTAAATGTCTTGTTTCTATTATGTCTGTGATTGATTTAATGTCTAGTTGTTGCCTAATGGTTTCATTTCTGATTTTGTCTATTCTCCTCTGGTTTGCTATCTGTCTTAGAAACCTCATATCTGTTGCATTTATTTTGCTTTCTGCTCCATATGTTACTATCGGTATGACTACTCTTTTATATACTTCCGTTTTAACTCTTTCTGGAACTTCTTTCTTCGCTAAGAAAGGTGATCTTATCGCTTTATCGCTTTAAAAAGCCTGCCTCCTGCTTCTGTTCGTTCAATTCTTTTGATTCGTAGTCCCTATACCTTTATACCTATCAACCTGTTTCAACTTTGTTCCTTTGGCGTATATTTGGTGTTCTTTTTGTTCTCTTGCTATTATCATCGTTTTTGTTTTATTGACATTCAGCTACATTCTTCTTTTTCCCACCTGTGCGATGTAAATATCCAAGTTATTTTGCAGGGCGCACCCTATGGCCGCCATTAGTACCATATCGTCTGCAAATGCCATCTCATTTATTTCTATTGATTGCAATTTTTGGGCTAAGGTTGCATCCCTGCCTGGCTCCCTCTTTTGTTTGAAATATCTCCAAAGCATTATGTCTTACTTTTACTAAGCAATTGCTTTCTTCATATAAGCTTCTAACTGCCCTCACTAGTGTTTGATGTACTTCCCTTTTTTTTAGACTTCTCAAGCTTTCGGCTCTCTTCAGCCTATCAAATGCTTTTTCCAGGTCGATGTAGCATAAGTGTAACTCTTGACTGTTCCTTATCGCTCTCTCTCCCATTTGTCTTATTCTATAAATTAAGTCTTGTGTTCCTCTTTGTTTTCTGCATCCACATTGAGCTTTTTCCACTGTTTGTTCTGTTTGATCTCTTATTCTTTTGTTTAATATTCTTGCGTATAACTTTCCTGAAACGCTGAGTAGTGTTGCAATCCCCGTTGTTTCCTTTTTTTGTGTAATGATATAATTATTCCTGTTTTCCAATCACCTGGTGCTTTACCTTCTTTTAATGATTTATTAAATATTTGCTCTAAGGCTATTGCTTCTGTTCGTTCTGAATATTTGACCATTTCTGGTGTTATCTGATCTATTTCAAAAAATCCTCCCGGTTTTATCTTCTCTATTGCATTTTCTACATCTTCAATCTTAATTACCGCTTTCCCTTTCTTATATTCTCTCAATGCTCTTTCTTTCTTTTTGTTGAGCCTCATGTATTTTGTGTTCGTCTGTTAACAGTTTTTGGAAATATTGTTTCCACCTTTCCTACCTTTTTTATTCTTTATTTCTTCGAAAATGTGGCTCTTTTTATTCTTTATATTTTTCAAGATGCTATAGAATTGTTTTTGATTTTCTTCATATGACTCTTAAACTATTTCCAAATGCGTTCCGTGCTTCTTTCTTTGCCTCTTTTATTTCGACGGTTACTTTTTTCTTGCCTTTTTATATTCTTCATATTCTCTACGATTTTTACTGCTTAGATAATTCTTCCATTTTGTTTTCTTTTCTTTTCTGGAGAGGTTCTAAAATATCTAAATACGATGATGGCACGTCGTCGCGTGTTTTACTGTTTTTTCCTAGTCAATCAGTTGCCCATGGTTGTTTCTACCTTCAAAGATTACCATTGACTGTGGCTGCTTGAGGTAAGAGTTGTGATATCCGCGGCGTTGCCATGTGGTTTAATGGTGCAAAACAACGGCGTTATGGAATAAGTACGTCTTTGGTGTAAAGTTCAACGGTCTCGATGGTGGCGAGCTTGATAGTTCAGCAACAGCGTACAAGTGACTGCAAACTTGAATGGTTGGATGGATCATGACGTGACTTATGTCAATGGGCAAGGAAAATAACATTCATGTAAGCCAGAAAAAATAAGTTGTGTGGGACTGTAAAGCACAAGCAGCGTATCTCGTTGCGAAAGTTTATAGTGAGTCACAAACGATGATGTATCATTAATCACGTCGTGTCGCTTCCAAACCAAAATAAAATACTCCTTACAATTTTGCACACACCCTTGACCTTCGCACCAAATTCATGTGGGATGAGAACGTACATGGGAGGACGGTGCGGCGTTCTAAAGCGAGAGGTAGTAATCTGGACCAAGCACTTGTTAATAGTAGACATGGAGAGGAATTGTAAAGAGTGAAGAAATAATAATGGGTTGGTTTTCAATTTTTTTTATTTTATTAATAGTTTGAAAATTGCGAATGTTCCCAGAATTAAACGACATTTGCGCTCAAACAGAAAGCGCGAAATAGAAAGACGCCAAGAGACGACAACTATAGTAGTTTTTCTCTAACCCATCCGATAAAACAACAACGGTAATATTGAGTAATGAGATACTTAAATCTGTTAGCAACAGCTGTGTAAGCAGTTGAAGGTTGCGCAGGCGCAGGCAACGTTAATGGGTTAAAAATTATAATGTTCGCGCTATAATTACTATATCACACGAATTTATCGGAATTTACAATTACTAATTGAAAAATGTGCGGGAGTCGGTAGGCAACGAACGTTAATCCAGCGTGAAAGAAACATCACTATTACGCCGCGTCGGTTACTATTGGTCACGGTGTGGCCGTGTCATCATAACTATGACGCATACTACATGCAGCAGACGATAGTCGATTATTAGGGCCACACCATCATACATACATACTGTGAGATAGTGACTGTGCGGGAGTGACTTTAGAGACCACAAAATGGAATCTCAGAAGAGCAGGGAAACGTAAAATCTAAAGACAGTAGTCTACTAATTTCCCAAGAAAGTTCCTTTGCCAGAATTCTTCAAAAGCATACATTATATCTAAAAATATGATCGAGTTGCATTTTTCTCCATTCAGGGCTTTACCGTTGTCGGTGTGAAGTCTTAAAAACAATTTTGGGGCGACCATTGACTATCTCAGTATGTGAATATCTAGACTTAAGTAATAAAAAGCGCAAAAGCTGAAAGTAAAAAATAAACAAGTGACAGAATTTCGGCTGGAGTGGCAGGTTGGTCTGAATGAATAGTAGGTACAAACCGTCACCGATGAATGAATGAATGAACAAATAAATCAAAAAATTTCCAACTGCTGTCTAAGAAAGAGAAGTTGATATTTATCACGCCACTGATATATTGAGACTAGCTGGGTTCAAAGTGGGCTTTTCAGAAAGCTAATAAATCTCACCAAAGAGGTTGAATCGAACATTATTAAATTTGATTACTGACTATTCTGACAAAGATAAAGGACTACTGTTATTTCTTTAATTTGTTGTGACTCAAAGTTTTTACTATCTCTAATTGGGACTAAAGCAGAGAATCCCAACAAATCAGAGGATCATGAATTCTGATGAACCTTCTCCTCATTGTAATTGAGAATTATTAAGTCTTAGTACAGCCATGGATTGACTGCGGTTTGTAGAGTAGTAATAAGATGGAAATTGGAAGTTTATCTTACAAAATAATAAAACGTTGAGTCTTCTTCTATAATTAATCTACATCCAGTTCCAGAAAATATTGTTTTACCAGTGATTCACTTCCTGCTTTCTTTGTTT
>VTPC01001302.1:44871-132297 GCA_011009095.1 Ignelater luminosus
ACCTTCCTTTTAGACCGTTTTATATTTAAAAATTGGAAAACAAATATTGTAAGACTCTACAGTAATTAAATAAGCAAAAACAGGAATAGGTAGCTTCGTTTTAAATTTTAATATTAATGGATAATTATTTCTTATCAACGTCGCATCATTAACAAGGTGCATTTCAAGATAATTTATTTTTCCCCTTAAAATGGAGATGTTCTAGTGTAGGTGTTGATACATTACGAGCACTATTTACATTTACTTTGCTTTTTCTTAAGTGCTATTAACTCAAATTTTCAATTAATGTCATTCTCTTTCAAGGTCTATTTAATTGTATTTGTGCTACATCTAGACATGGAAGCTTTAAGTATTTTCAATTTCTCATAAGCTCTGATCTTATCCATTTGTGAACAAAGGTCAAGTGCAGAAGCGCCTTTGCAGTAATTTTCAAACTGCTATTTATAAATATATTATGCCATGTAACATACACGACTGAATAATTTTTATTATGTAATACATGTGTATGAATTTCTTCTCACTTGAAAATCCTTACAGGTGCACATTCCTGTAAGTTTATGAAATCTCTTGAAATGTTAGGAATAAGTGTAGAGGAAAATATAAATAGAGTGCACTAAGATTTCTATATAGGTTTGTTGTTGACAAAAAAAATCTCTCCCAGCCATTCTCGTCATTATTCATCAAAGCGACCAAAACCAGAAAACCGTTAGTACAAAATTTTAATCACAGGCATAATTCTGAAATTAATTCTGCCAAGCGCACAAGTTTCTGGTTTCAAGTAGGATTGTTTACTCATGAATCATCTTGTATAAACAAATCATAATTATCTCGCTACACCAATAATTCTAAAACCAATCAAGGTCTAAAGATCTACACCCTCTAATGGAAATACAAACTAAAGAAATTTTTATAGATACTGGTATCTTTCAAAAACACACACTTATGGATGGATCTGACCAAAACTCAGCTTTCGCCAAATTGATGCTCAAACTTTCCAAACCAACTTTTGTGTCCATGAACTAAATTTTGATGACCAAGATTCAAACAATTTTGAAAGCACAATGCATTAATTATACTTAAGAAGTTATAGCCTCAAACCAATTTCTGATACGATAAACGCTTTAGAAACGTAGTGTTCTATGATCAAACTTCCCTATTTTTGATCCAATACAATACACTGCCCTTTTGTTAGTGATACTACTAAATAGTTGCTGTAGAGACAATACTTTCTAGATTGCAATATTATTACCTCAAAGGGTTCTCGTAAAATCGATTACAATCGGCTACTTATTGATATATCACACAATACTGCAATCTGATCGATTTCAAATACAGATTGACTATTTCACATAAACCGATATAGCAAAGTTAACAGATCCAGACCCTTATTAACCCTTAAGATTCTTCGCGGATGCAGCTCACAAAAAAGAATGGTAGCAAACCATAAAAGGACAGACGAATCAAGCGGGAACGAATGATCAAATACACCACACAGTCAAAATCAGGAATATATGAAAATCTAAACAATCTGAAAAAAAGACCTGAGCAAAATCTACAGAATTGAAAGAAGAATAGAAAAACTGCACAATTGGGTTAAGAAAAAGGACGAAAAATTGATCCCAAAGAAAATCTTTATAATCTAGGAAAGAGGCGTCTAGAGATATAGTTTCGCATTTCCCTATTAACTTACGTTCAAGTTCAATACAGAGTCAATCAATGATTAAAAAATGATTCCTTAGCTGCTTAGGACGCAATACGTCTAGCAAATGTTCAATCTTCAAGTATCGCTTGACTTTAATCCAGAGATTCCAAAAAAGATTTTAAGCTTGAAAACCTATTTGAGTCTGTTACAAAAGGTAAATTAAAAAAATTTAGGAATTTAGCAAAGGTGTACTCCAACTGGCAGCAAACTCAAAGATTTCCAAAATACTTTTCTAAAAATCCATTAATAAAGCGCCGAAAAAACACAACCATAAAGCCTCCTTCTATCTTTTATATTAAAACTCCCTAAGCTTCATTCCTGACTATGCCCAGAAGCCGTTGACTTAGAGGTAAATATCTCTAGTGACTTCTATGTCATATTTGATATAGACTGTATTGCACTAATGAATTCCAAAAAGATTAGCCATCGTGTTTTCGTCAAATCTTATAACTAAGAGCGCATTATCATCTAGTACATCATCTTGAAACGAAATCCCAATTCTTTCCAAACATTTGCCTATAGGGTATGGCATTGTAGTCGCGTCGCTTTCTTTATTATTAGCTGCAAGTAAGTTTTCTATCACATTTCAACTTTTTTTTTGATTCTGTACGGTCTCTATTTTTTCTTAAATGGAGTCAATGAGGTTTTAATTTTTTCCACAAAATACAGGGCTCTTCAACACAACTTTGTAACATGTTACAAACTCTAAACTTCCTACCACAAGATATCACATCTTCTGTTTCATGTATTAGCACAACACCAAGAATTCAGAAGTCAACATCCACGACGTCAGTTGAATATTAGACTTGTTCATCGCGGTCATGTTTTCACTTCCTTGGCTTCTTCTTCGAAGCAACCAAGTTATAGTTCACTTATCTTACACCCTCAACTATATTACATCCAGCAGCTGCCGAGTTTCGTTATCCAACCCAAATTAAACTTTTTCCTTCGATTGCTAAAAAGGTATATAGTGTACAACAACTGCTGCTTTGCACTAGGAATAACCTTGATTTCAATTCGATTCGATCGTCTTTTAGAAGCAGCGGCCAAAGAAGAAAACTAATAAAATTCAAATTGATCGATCCTCACCGTGACCTATAGTGAACCAAAGCGCCTTCCTTCTTGCGTTTTTTTTATTGCCTGAAATTTCCTTAATAGAAGCTGCTCGTGCAAGGCTTAGAAACTACTGGCTGCTAAATTTTGTAGTTTTATTTTGTTTCTTAATCAAATAATTTAAGTTCTACCACGGTTTCTATTCCTGTCACAATAATGTAAGTTGGACCCTAACAGTGCCGCCGCCTTTGTTTTTGCATTGTAGTTATCTAGCCATAGCAATTCGTAAGAGACACCAACATCAACAAATTAAAAGCTACAGTCGACATGTATAAAATCTAGAGCAAAAGCATCACAATTTTGATACAATTCTCTAACTCAAGGTATATCATCATGCCTTTCATTATCCTTAGAAGGTCGTCTACGTCGAGACACCAGAATAAGTAAGATGGTAGCTCCTTTGCGAGTATTCACGTAGATTTGTTTTATGCTCAAGCATCTTGATCTTCCAAAAACACATCAAATTTTACCTTTTGGAATGTCTTCTATTTTGCAAGTGGCTTTATGACTAACCGGATGTTCCTGACTGATGGGTATATCTACTAAAGCCTTGTACGGGCAGACATTTACAAGTCCAGCCTTGCTTGACATCTTCAGGCCCGGCTCGACCCACCCCGACTGGGAGTAAACTTCACGCGTTCCGAAAAAGACAGGTAACTACTTGATTGGCCCAAAAAGCTCCAAAGGCCTGAACTGCTTGCCAGGCTCGACAGGTCCGAAACGCCCGAACAACCCGCTAGGCCCGACACGCCTGAGAAGCATGGTATGATGGAGAAGCTCGACAGGTTCGATAAGACCGAATGACTCGACAAGCCGGAAAACCCGATAGGTTTTTAAACTGAAAACCGGCCCGACCTAATCCTGAGCTTTGGGTCGGGCCGCACAAAAGCCCAGTCAAAAAACCCAGCCCGTGCAGTCTTTTTCTAAGGTACGGCACGGAACTCCTCCGCTTCAGTTCAATATAAAATTATTGACCGTCTCAGTCCGTACGAAGACAACGCCCTTCTGACACAGTCCTCCTCTTTGGTTCAGTATGAAAATAAGGGCTATCGAAGTCAGTACGAAAATATCACGTCCGAGTCAGTACGAAAAAGATCTTGGTTCGTTTCAAATCAGTATAAACTATGACCCGACTCGATAAGCTTAACAGGTTCGAACAGCTTGACAAGCCAGACAGGGTCAAAAAGCGCGACCCAAGAGGCCCGAAAGACACGACAGACCCAAACGGTCCGACAGGTCCAACAGGTACCGAACAGCCAAAAAGGCCCGGACAATCTGGACCACGCAGATCTCTAATATCTGTATTGAATGTGCAAGTAAATATTCAGCAGGTTGTCCTTGATATGTCTGCGAATTAGACTTTCCTAAAGTCTTGCGGTAAAGAAATCATTTAAAGGCCAATAGAGAGCGAACCTCAATTTGTGTCACTTAAGGTGGCGTAGCAGAGAGCAAAGTCCAACTCATGTTAATTTTTAGTTTTCATGAGAAGATTAATAGAGAGCAAAACTCGAACTTGGACCAGTGAAGGTAGTTTATTGAAGACCGAAGACGCTTGTTTGTACTTCCTGTTAGTTTCTTGAAAAACTTACATCAGCACGAGCCAAACTGGCCGAACTGGTTTGTATATACAACATAACAGGTTCGTATATTTTACAGCTTGCCTATCAGAATTAAATTATTCTGATCAGTTATCTGCCCTAAAGTTACTTTCTGCTGGTAAATGTAATTTTATGGAAATCAATTCGGCACCCATGTATGTTTAACAAGAATAATGAAGGGCAAGGCCTTAAGTCGTGCCTCCAAAAGTGGCCTACATAAGAAAGTAGTAGTTAATTCTTAGTTTCTATGAAAGGTTAATGAAGGATGAAGCCCGATTTTGGTTGGGGTTGTCTACTGAAGCGCACAGTCCAATACTTGTGTTGTGTTTGTTTCCTTAAAAAGATTAATGAAGAGTAAGATTTTAAGTTGGGCCACCGAAAGTAGCCTGTTGGAGAGAATAGTCCAACTCGTGTAAATTTTTAATTTTTGTAGAAAGTTAATGAAGGGTGAAACCCGACCTTGGTCTGCCAGAGATGGCCTACTGAGGGCGCAGATCGACCCTTGTCTATATTTATGTAGTTTTCTGAAGAAGAACAATAAAGGCAACGCCATCGAAGGTTGTCTGTTTAGTCGAGCAGACCGACAAATGTTCGTATTTGGTTTTCTTAAAATAGTTGACCGAGGACGCAGCCCGATAAGTCTTGAAATAAAAGCGATTACGATCAGTGGTAGCCGCAGGCTGGCAGGACTCGTTTCTAGTCCAAGAGGGATAAAAAAGAAGGAGTTTTAGGAAATCGGAGTGTAGGCCTAAAGATGGCGGAGCGCAGTGAAGCGAAGCTGTGAGAGTTCTAGTCTCAATAGTAGAAACAAGCTTTCTTCCTTTGAACGGCTTTAAACCTTGTATTTGATTGCCTATTGTCTTGATTAAGACTTGCTGTTCACTTTCCTAGGCTACATATGACAGAAGAAGAAAAGTAAAAGAAAAGATGTTCATCTTTGGAAGTATTATGAAAATGTTAATACATATTAGCAATGTTGTTGTTATTTGATTTTCTTTTTCTAATTTAGATCCAAAAACAAGAGGATAGAATCATAATCAACTGAGTTAGCACGATGGAGTAATTCTTAAGCGAATAACTACCCTAAGCGTATGTATTTATACACGTATCCAATCAGAAGCTATTTGTTACAAAAAGTCTTTCTTTTCAGGTTGTCTTCTTTGTGATCGAGTTCGATGATACACGCTGGTGCTGTCTGAATTAATGTATCTAAACTATCTAAAACTAAAACTTGCGTGCCTCCATATCCGTGCGGCATCTGTGTGCCCTAAGGTAGTCATATTATTGGCTTCACGTCTGCGGCCGGCCCTAACTTTAGCATCGTCGGGAATCTATTTGATCTGTTAAAATATAATTATCTGGGAACATAAAGAGGAGCCAAACTACTTGGACACAAAAAAATTCTCAGAATCAAAAGTATCTTTCAAGTTATACTGGATGCTGGTTGGCAATCGCCTTGAGTATTTTACCTTGGATCACAATTTCGATATCTGGCGCCTTAACGGTTTTGAAATTGATTCTTGGTGTTCGTATTAGCAAAATCCTGTTAAATACTTAATTACCATTACTATCTAACTGAGCAAGCTATCTTTTGGCAATAAAGCCAGAATTGGGTCATAACATAAGCAAACAAATGCCCTACTTAAATAAACAAAAAGAAAGTTTTGTTTTATATTATTAATTCTGTCGAGATAAGAAGTTATTGAATATAAACATAGTTAAACTGCCAAAAGCAAAAGAATTATTATAAACATTTCCATTTAGTGATTTTTATTAAAAGAATCTAGTTAACTTGTACTAATTAATTTTCGCTTCAGATATTTCAGAATCTCTTAAAGCAAGTTGTTTCTGAAAATGAAGTTTGTTGTACAATTGTTGATTATTTTCTTATTAAACTCTTTTTTCTACCAGAAGTATTTTCCTTATTACTTCGTAGATAAAACAAACACTTATTCAACTGTTACATTGCTGTTATGTAATTTACTTCAAGTCTGGATTTCAAATTCTTGTAGCAGTTACTTTTGCGAGTTTTATTTGTTATGCTGTAGCAACTAAAGTGAACCGTCTTTCCACAGTTCTTTTTGCAATGTTGTTGTGAAAGCCTGCGACTGTTCAGCTTGTTTATTTATGCAGCAACAGCGTTTTCCGTAGTTATGCAAAGCTACACAAAGTGCGCTAGATTTTAGTTTCATACATTTTTCTTATACCTTCTCTTCTCATATCACAAGAAAATTCCAGTCAATCTAGAAATTCCTAAGTTTTTTTTTAAATAAATAAGATTACTCCTTTTTTACAAGCGTAGAAAGTTTACGTAAATATTTATTCCGAAGTTTGTCGGTTCTTTTCAAACATTTTCTTGAATGACGTCTAAATAGAGAAAGCAGTATAACTCGCATCGCTTAATCTTCACGTTTGGAAGTTAACAGGTTAGAGTTTTGACTTATTAAATTGCTTGAAAAAGGAGAAATTCTAAATTTTAAAATACACAAACAGTACATAAATCTCACATTTATTATTCTTTATTGAGAAACGAGTAACATGATATAATTGAGGCAATACGAATTATAGAGTCGCTTGGCAAATAACAGAATTAGCAAAACACATTAAAATTGTTATAGCTAACAACCCAAAATGAATTCATAAAATAAATAAAAAAAACACTAATAGAGTTATAACTAATACAAAAAGAAGTTAATTCGGTAGTTCAATGACAAGAGAATTGCTCCATTACTTTGTCAGCCAGTTGTACATCACCCGCTTTATTGAATCAACATTTTTTTTAATTTCACGTTCCGATAAAAATCACAATATATTTCATTTATTGTTTAATTTGTTTACTTACGCACATTATTGATTGTGTTATTCAAGTTACCCTGGAAAATACAATGGCGTTTTATTGTTATCCAAAAACTAAACACGGTGTCGATATTAATAAATTATTTATTTACTATTTGTTCAGAATAAATAAAATCAATTAAGAGCCAATATACAAGGACGGTTTGGTAAATATTAATTTGGTTTCTTTGCTGCACTAGATTTGTCCGAGTCTTCTTTCTAGTCTCGTAGTACAGGCAGCTATTGATTTTCATTTATTAAAAAGTGAAGGTTTAGCGCAATTAATGTCTAATTAATTTCAGCAGTATAAACGTTTTTACTTCAGCTTTCCTGAGATTTCTATATTTTCTGATTTGAAGCATTACCTTGCGTGGCCTCTGTTTGAATTTCTATGTTTATAATTCGCATATAAGTAAGAATTCTTAAAAATCAGGTACCTCAAGCTTTTGTTTTAGTAATTTGCGGAGAATCCTCGTCTACACTTAATTGGGTATGTCCATTTCTTTGGTAGTAATTAAGTTTAGAAAATAAGGAATAATAATCTTACTTCTGTAGAAATTCATTAATAAATCGTCAATAAAAACACAATCATATCACGCGCTTTCACCTCTTCTACTAAAACTTCCTAAGTTCTATTCCTGACTCATGCCCAAAAGCTTCCGAATTAGAGCTAGCTAATTAGGTAAATAATTTTTTGTGACTTTTACATCACATACCTTTGGCTTTGTTTTTATCGTAATACATCAATGCTTCTAAGTAATGAATCTAGAGAAAACGGCAGCACTCTCCAATTCCCAAATAGGTAAACACCTAGCTACCTGGCGTTTCAGGATATAGGCGCAGAGAACAAGCAAGCCGAAGTAAAAACAACCGTCCAGACCTCACTAAGCAGAGGACTAGTATTACCAAAACTGTATTGCTTCTAGGAATCCAAGAAAACTGAAAAACAAAAAATAAAAAAGCAACGCAACAGCAACATTTTTAAAACATCTAAAATTCTAGAATTGATTTTGTATCTATCCAACATTACCACAAGTCCCTTGCAGGGTAGATTCAGTAGAATCTATGAAACGGTCATGGAAAACCAGCATTAGCATCTAAAACAGTCTAGAACGAGGACTGTAATATGCAGGTATGTTAGATTAGCTAAATAAAATGAATGAATTGGATTCTAGTCTTTGGAATGCGAACCAATGCGTAGTACTGGGAAGATTAACAATGAAAATTTATTCCAAAGTAAGACAGAACATGGCGTCAAAAAGATCCAATCTGTCGTAAGTGAAGCTATCTACATGAACGGAGTGATATTCACATGTCTGATATCTCATTTCCAAACTTACCATTTTATTACTGAAAAACAGAAAAAAAAATTTATCTAAAATCTATAGCAAAAAGTCTGTACTTTAATACAAAGCAGCGATTTGGCTTGACTTCCTTGACACCTGCATGAAATTCTTTTTTTATCTGTTATAAAAGATTTTCTAAAATAAAGACGCGAGTCTAAGAGTTCAAAGAAGAAAGATCTCGATAAAAGAACAGGAAGGCAAGAAGAATCTCAGACTTTCTCATAACACCAAGCTACAGGTACTTCTAAACTAAAGTTTGCCAATCTATCTTCAGGAAGAAAGCGACTTGCAGATTCTAAAATGAAGTATGCACCATTATGAAATTTTAAGGCGCAATTGGTGCGCTTTGAATCACGACAAGGTTTGCTGTTATGTTCGTAGTACAATTTTTTAAAATGCAACTGCACAGAAAAACGAAGTTCAACTGTAAGTCACTATTAGTAGTCTGCGGGAAAACCAAGTGCGATAGTACGTCATCACAAGCGATCTAGAACAATATGAAGTCCAATTCTATGTCATTATAGGTAACGTGATGAAAGACGAAGTCCAACCGTGACCTATCATAAAGACGAAGTCCTGCCGTATGCCTCTGCAGGTCGTCTGGTGGAAGGCAAAATCTGATCGAGATCTACCATTAGTTGTGTTGTGAAGCACGAGAAAAAAACATTAAAAGAAGAAAAGGGCAAATACAACCTCTAAACAGTGGAGACGCGTAAAGAGGAGAATGACCAAAAGCAAACTAGAAACGACAAAGTCCGATCTTAGACCTTTTTAGGCTGTTTGATATGGAGGCGAAACATAATAGAGATCCATCATCGGTCGGTTGTAAAACATGAGGTAAGAAGATCAAAAGAAAGAAAGCGCAAGCACCTATGCGGCGCAACCTTAAAGAGGTGAAGAAGCGTATGAAGGACGATGATCAAAGGTGGCCTAAGAAAGACAAATTTTGGTCATAGATCACTGAAGATAGGCTGATCTAGAGACAAATTTGATATAGGTCTACCAAAGTAACTTGGTGGACAATGAAATCCGACAGTAGCCCACTACAGATGACCAAGGAAAAACGAAATCCAATTGTCCTGGAAAAGAGAAAGTTCAATCGTAGGTAATTGCAGATTACTTGGTAGAGGCAAGACTTGATCGAGTGATCAAACATAAGATAAGATTGTTAAAAGAACCCAAATAGCGAAGAAGCGGTGGACGAAGGGCAAAATCGTAAACTTTTGCAGGTTGTCTGAAAGAGTGCAAAACCTAATCAAAGTCCACATAGGCATGTAATGAAAGAGTGGTAATAAAGGAAAAGAGCAATGGCGCCTTATAGGCATTTGTGTGACGCAACTCTAAAGAGGTGAAGAAGCGTATGGAGGAGAAAGACCGAAGGTAACCTAAAAGGTCTAGTCGCAGACCTTTGCAGGTTGCCCGATTTAGAAACAAATCTGATCTAGATGTACAAAAGGTGAATGATATAAAGCATGAGGTAATAAACTTTAAAAAAGGAAAGCGCAAACGGAGCCATGCGGGTATTTACATGACGAAGCCTCAAAGCGGTAGAAGAGCGTGTGGAGGAAGATGGCCAAAACTGACTTGGTGGACGATAAAGTCCGCCAAAGACCCACCAAGAAAAGAGAAAATCCAATTGTGGTTTACCACGGTGACAACCTGAGAAAAAGAGTAAACAATCGTAGGCTATTACAGATTCCTGGTAGAGGGCAACACTTGATCTGGTGATAAAGCATAAGGTAAGATTGTTAAAAGAACGCAACCTCAAAACGGGGAAGCAGCGTGTGGAGAAAGGGCAAAGTTCAATAGTAAACATTTGGAGGTTGTCTGACGAGGCAAACCTAATCAAAATGTACGCAGGCTCTTTTTTTAGAGAATAGAAAAATAAACATCATACAAGTTTAAAAAATAAATTCTTATTTATCTTAAACCAAAGAAACAAACAAATTAGTTTAAGAAAAGATTTAAAAAATTCCAATAATATTATGATGAGAATGGCAGAAGGTAACCTGGCGAAGGACGAAGCCCAATCATTTCCTATCATAGGACAAAGTCAGATCGTGGTCCACTACAGTAACGGTCTAGAAAGGAGAAAGTTCGATCGTATACCATTGTTTGGTGGTGGGCAAGACTTGATCGAAATCTGCCATAGGCGGGAGATAAAGCATAAAGGAAGGTTTTTAAAAGAAAATAAGGCAACCACAAAACAGTGAAGAAGCTATGGAGGAAGGACAAAGTCCTTAAATGTTTGCAGGTTACCTGATGGGGGTAAAACCTAATTAGAGATAAGAATGCTAATAAAGTGAAAGAACAAATGGTTGTGCTACGCAACCTCAAAGCGGTAGAAAGATGTGTCATGAAAATAATTGAATGACTTGGTAAAGGACAGAGCTCGACGATTTCCTATCAAAGATGACCAGTAAAGAGGAAAGTCAGAACTTGATCTAGAGCTACCATAGGCAAGTGGTGAATCATTGTTAACAGAAGAAGTGACGGAACGAACGAACGAACTACAACCCTTAGCCATTCCAGATGACTTGGGAAGGTTAAACTCCAATTGTAGCCTATCACAGTGATTTCCTGGAAAGAAAAAAGTTTGAGTGCAGGCTGCCTAGCAGCCTAGAAGTGGAGATAAGAAGATTCAGAGAAAGAAAAGCACAAACGATGGGTCACAGGCCCCAAAGCGGTTGAGTAGAGTATGGAATGTTCAGAGGACGACCAAAAGATGTACAATGCAGTTTCAGGACTACTATACTGAATAACCAAAAGCATAAAACAAAATTGAAATTTATACATTTAAAAGGGTACTATCAATTTTTGTTCCAATCCGGTTCAAACTGCTCATGATCGTTTAATTTCCTAAATACGTTTTTGAGTATTTCACATTTATGAAATCTGAAATCAAAAAGGCCACGACGTTGACTATGAATCAGTTGTTTTCAGTGACATAACAGTTAGACTGAACTGCATAAATGTTTCTGAATAAAATCAAATGCTACCATGGACAACTTTAAAAAACAAAAGGATGAGATGTGAAAAAAGCAATGAAATTAGAAACAGGGTGTTTTGATTCTTAAATTAACAAAAGAAGATTGAACCTTAGAAGCTTGAAAAAGATTCGGTAAGTTTTACAATTAAGATAAACAGTAATTCAGGGCACTTTAATATACCTTATTGAAGCAGTTTTGGGCTTTGAGAAACCAGAGCCAATAAGTTTTGATATTTATATTAATGGAGATTGATAGAGGGATAACTGCTGAAAGAATAATTATTCTGGCAAGAAATACGAGAATTTAGAATTAAGCCTTTTTCTTCCAAGGCTCCATATAAAAAATAACTAGTAGTAACTAACTAACTAAAGTACTAAGGAAATTACTAAGAGTAACTTTAATGATGTGCATATGAATCCGAACTCTTTTGATAAATTTCTTTCTAACAGATTTGCAACCTTATTAAATTTCTTCAGACAAACTTGAAGTTAAAACAGAATTTTATGCTTCAATTTTCATTTTATTTTTCTCTTCAAAAAGAAAAAAGTTGATTTAGCCATTTACACACTAAATTAAACAATGCATTCTATAGAATTCTGCTTTTTACATAGCACAAAAAAGAGTTACTTTAGCTACAAAGGCTCTAAACATTTAAGATAATACCCGTTAACTTGACAACTTGTAAACTTTAGAAGCAATTGTATTACGAAGTAATCGATTAACTTAATGGGCAGAGCAACATAGCAAGTGTATGGCTTTGGTTAGAATTTCTCCTTTAAAGAGAAAAGCACGCCTGAAAAAATATTTTACTGGAAAGATAACACGCATTTTGTAGAATAGAAAAACGGTAGATCCTTATCAAGCTTGAGACAACAAGAACTCATTAACATTCAATTAATACTAGGTTAATTCCTTCGGCTTTTCCCCTTTATCCGCTATAAATATAAATATATTTTTCTTGCTTTTTCTTGGGTTCCGCATTTTATTAATTATCTATGAAATTTTAAGAAGGTTTCTTTTCTTCAAAGCAATGAAAAAACAGCCATCTCTTACAGAAAAATACTCATTATACAAAAAATATCAGATTTATAGCATTTAACATACTTTATCGACAGTCAATACTTCAAAAGAGAGAGAAAGAGAAAGAATTATAGGTTAATTTCTATCTTCATCACGTTTTACAAAACGTTTTGCGTAAAGTTCATTAGGGAAAAAAGATTTTAGATTTGTGTAAAATGATATTAAGTTTAAAAGGAAATAAAAAAAAGTTAATGATGAACTAATTTCAGATTCTTAAAGAGCTTACAAATGTACTTTAAAAGGAAATTATGTGACGGATAAATGAGAGGGAGTAATTCCTTAAATTTCTTGTATACAAGAAAGCTGTTTATATCGCGTGTCTTTAAAATATTACGTTATTAAATATTCGAATTTTAAATCTCAAAATACAGAATTGCAGTTGCAGCGCGATTAATATGTATAATACATTAGTTTGTATTAAATTATTATTTAATTCTGTTGTCAAGAGTGACATCGTAAAAGATAAATAAAATCCATCTAAGCAATTGCAGAAATCTTTTGCTTTAGTAGGGATGATGTTTTTCTAAGAAGTTCTTCTTGAGTGTACTCAGAAAAGTTGTAATAATAATAATACCATAAATACTAGAGAAAGTAAAATTTCAAAAAGGACTTTCAATATCAATTTTCTCTTATTATAACGATTTGCTGTCTGCTGTCTATAACAAAACAGATGAGTCGATAAAGTAGTTTCGAAGTTTCTAACGTTTTCAGTTTTACTGTCCACAATAATGGGTTAAGTGTTTGTGCGATTAAGAGTGTTAAAAACCTCAGATTAAAAGAGCTAGTGTGAAGTAGCTCATTCAGTAATTTGTTAGCTTCAAAGAAAGAGCAAAACAATTGGAGATAATTTCAAAGTAAGCATGCCAAATTACTATTTAGACTAGAATGTAACCTTTCAAACGTGATATCTAATTTATTATACACAATCTGTACTACATAAAATCAAAGAGTGTGTGCGTAAAGACTTAATAATTACAACTGAAAACCTATTCATGTTATACGCGCTGTTAATGCCTGTAGCTGTAATCAGTAATATAACGTTAAGGATACAGTTCTCACTTATAAAACACAAATTGAAATTACACAAAAAACTATTTTTTGACAGCTGGTTGAATTGGATTTATAAAAACTTAAATAAACAAGAAGCAGAATATATAATCAGTGACTGTTTCAAAAGGGGGCAGTGACTTCCATCATGGCTTTATGGATTTTACAATGATTTCAGTGTGTGCTTATTGGAAATCATTCTGATTAGACAATCACTTATTAGATAAATTCTTTAAGTCGCGATTAAATCCTGAGATTTCCACTGTCTATAATCCAAACAAAAATAAATGTTTGTTTATGTTAATATCGGAAGACCATACCATGATTATATCCGACCTTTAGACATTAGAAGCAGCAGAGAATGTACTAGAAAATTTCTACGAGGGTGGTCTGAAAAGTTTCCGACTTCAACGTGAAAATGGCAGCACTCGTAAATAAAAGCTACTGAATTTCGTTGTTCAACTGTTGACAGTTACTCACCAAAGTTTCAGCCATTTTGGACGCGCAGTTTTTATGTAACAGTCGTTTGAGTGAGTTGATGTGAGCTTTTTTGTGAAAATGGACAAAATCGAATATCGAGCTGTTATTAAATATTTGTTTTTGAAAGGCAATACGCCTTCGCAAATAAAAGATGAGTTGGATTCTATGTATGGGGACTCTGCACCATCATTTACCATAGTGAAATTTTGGGCTGCTGAATTTAAACGTGGCCGTAAGAGCTTGGGAGACGATGAACGTTCGGGACGTCCAAAAACTGCAACTACGAAAACATCGCCAAAGTTCACCAAATGGTGCTAGACGACCGCCGAATTAAAGTGAGAGAGATAGCACACACACACATATTAAATCAACATTTAGGCATGAGAAAGCTGTCCGCGCGTTGGGTGCCGCGTTTGCTCACGTTAGACCAAAAAACGTGTTCGAATGAATATTTCCAACGCTCTTTTGGCGCAGTTTAGGCGAAATAAATCCGAGTTTTGGCGCCGATTAATTACTGTAGATGAAACTTGGATACACCATTATACGCCCGAAACAAAAATACAGTCCAAACAGTGGACTGCAAAGGGGGAACCGGCTCCAAAAAAAGCAAAAACTGTTTTTTCGGCTGGGAAAGTGATGGCGACTGTTTTTTTGGGATAGTCATGGAGTTATTTTAATCGATTATCTTCAAAAAGGAAAAACCATTACAGGAGCATACTATGCATTATTACTTGACAAGCTGAAGGCAGAACTTGCGAAAAAACGGCCACATTTGCAGAAAAAGAAAATCCTGTTTCACCAAGACAACGCACCGTCTCACACCTCAGCGGTTGCCATGGCGAAAATCCACGAATTACGGTTTGAACTGCTTGACCATCCGCCTTACTCACCAGATCTAGCCCCAAGCGACTTCTTTTTGTTCCCTCATCTAAAAATTGCGCTCGGAGGACAAAGATTTTCGTCAAATGAAGAGGCAATCACCTTCGTGAACAATTATTTTGCAGAGAAAAATGCCGAGTACTATTTGGACGGGTTACAGAGATGGGAGCATCGCTGGGAGAAGTGTGTAGAGTTACAAGGAGACTATGTTGGAAAATAAAAATAAATTGCACCCCTACCACAGATCATCATTATAACCTATCATGTTGAGCAAAGACTTTACGTTTAATAAACAAAGAATGTAAATTTTCATTTGTTTTATTGCTGGAGAGAAAACTGCCCACACTATCATAATAATCCAATTACAAGCCATCTTTTTAATGCAAAATAATCGACCATTTTAGAATAATTCATCATCGTGATACATTGAAAGCTAATGTATGAATGTCATCCCATCTAATTAATTATCAGACTATCAATCCGAAGATCGCGGGTTCGATTCCCTATCGAGTTCCTGAGATTCTTCACGCGAAAAAAAATTGTAAAATTAGAAAGGTGTATAGCTCGCCAAACGTAAGGTTGCGGGTCACCCTGCGCATAAGAGGAACACAGATATGAGATCAACGAAAGAGACACACAGCATTTGTTACATTAAGTGACAAAAGTTACGCTCACCCTTCTGAAGGATTTGTCAGTGCACATCGAGGGGTAACCCGCAACCTTACGTTCGGTTTGCTATAAAGCAGTGGATCCCGTGTGACTACAACGAGTTGCACCTTAAAAATCCCTACCGGGACGGGAATTCAAATATTTTCGAGTTTGGTTAAATTCTGTTTGACGAGTAATTGAAGCCACGAGGGCCAAAAAATCACGGCTTTAAGTCTCAACCATAAAGCAACAGCAATCGGGTTTTTTTCATAGCTGCAAACTTAACTCAATTACATGCTGAGAAATAAATTACTTAGATAAATCAAAAATTTTCTTAATTCTTTCGATTCAAAATTTCTTTATCTTTTATCCTAAATACTAAGTTGGATTAACCAAAGTTTTATTCTTGACATCTTTGTGAATGTAACTTCTCTTATTTTTTATCAGTTGTTCTTAAATCAATCAAGATTAGAAATCTTGCATTTTATTAAATTGACTCTAGATAGATCCATCCTTTTTGTCCAAAAACTAATTTGTTATGAAAAAATTCCCACATGAAAGAGTTTTGGAAAAAAAAAATTGTTGTAGATGTAACAGCAGTTTGCAGCCATTTTAAAATATTTACGTCCTACCTCAAGATAGAAAAACAGCTGATGAAGATAGTAATAAAGAAGGCACCGTAGAAATTGATAAGAATGATTTTCCAAAATGATAACCTGCACACAGTGCAATAAATTTATTGATAACAAATAAATTGCCTTTATCGTAATTCTTGTTTTTAGCGCCTTGCTTACAAAGGACACTTTTTGGAAAACATCCGAAAACGCTCATACCAATTACTTTCTAATTGGTTGACTGGAAGTTAATTATAATCAGTAATAAGATCTTGACATCAAAAAAGCTCTCAGAGACTCATCCAGTATGTGATCCTACCTTTGAATCTGTCATTACAGATAAAACCATCATAGCACTTCACACAACAATTTTTAAATAATACTTTGGCAATACAAAATTTGGGTAGGTACTGCTGCAGGATTTGAGCATCTTGTTTGGTTTACCAAAGAAAATTAAAAATTCTACCTACCAAATCTCAAATTCGGGCTAGGTGGTAATATGTCGTGCTTCAGGATGATTCTGCACTTTTGGATAAATTGCAGAAAATAGGAATAAGAGAAACTGAAATATTAAGAAAAATTAAAATATGAAATGTCCTTTGAAGCAGTTGAAGATCTTGGGGGAAAGATAAAAAACGTTTTCAATGCTAAATGTCTATAGACAATTCGCCGCAAAAAGTAGTATCATTAGACATCATTATTCAGGACTTATGGAAAATGCATCGGATAAGCAATTAGAAACTAGACCAATTACCATTTTACAGAACTGTAGCTTGTAGGATTTTGGATACTACTATGAGAGTAAAGATTGTTTGAATATTAAACGTCTGGGGTTTGCATGAACTATGAGAAAGAACAAGCTTTAAGAAAAAAGTACACAAAAGATAATAGAATGAATAGATCATTATTAGTCTAGAGGAAACGAGAAGTAGAAAAAGAAATCGGGAGCGTAACAGTATTTAAAGGTTATTGAAGGTTCTTCTCAAGATGGATTCAGAACGAAAGATAAACAATATAGAACAGCACAATCGAACAGTCTGAATTCAAAGTCTTGGTAAAAACGGAAAGAAGCAAACAGCAACTTTCACTGGAAGACCTTAGTAGGCTAAACGTTTTCTTAAAACTCTGATACTCTGTGAATCTGTGCACTTATGAATCTCGCAGTTTCACACAAAGTGCTTTACTTTGGTTATTAGGCCGAGGTTACAAACTTTGGGTAGATTCTAGAAGACCATGTTGTTTGGTTCGATCTCTACCAAGGAGAATTGGCTATCAAGAGTTTAGCTTAGATAAGAATGCTGTGGTTTAAGATCCAGACATATCGAAGGAGCTAAGAGATATTGTACCATATTATTTGTCTTTTTACAACCATTTTAATAAGTTGTTACCTTTAAACGAATTAAAGAAAATTGGAACTGGAATACTGGAAAAATGTGAACAATGACATGACCTTTGAAAAAGGAAAGGAGTAAGACGACATCATCAGGTGCAGATGCATAAAATAACAATTAAGACTCAAGATGTCTCTACAAAGTTTTACAAATACATGAAGGATTGTAGCATCATGGATCACCTAATTGGATTTTGTGAAAATAAAAGGAGTGTGGTGTATGTGGCAAGAACAGATTTTCTGGACTCATCTGGATCAAAACTGTAATTTGTGAAGATTTTGCATGAAATATGAGGATAGATAGCTCTGGAAAGAACTAAACAGAAGATTAACTATAGATACATCAATAAATAATCGGAACAGAAACAAATCAAAAGAAGTAAAAATGAAGAAATTTAAAATCAGAAACTTGCTTGAATTCTTCTTGGTCTATAAAGAAAGCGTTCGAAACCTATTCAAACTCCTGGTAAAAGCAAATCATTGTTTAGGACTATTCTTGTTGGCCCATTATGGTGCAATCTACAATGGCAAAAAAGCAAATTGCTGGAGATACCTTAAAAGGTCCTATTCTATTTGAAACCAATGTCTCTTAGATCCGCTATCTAATTAATACTTAGAAGACAACTTTAGTATAGTTTTGGAAATCTTTGTTGAATTGGGTTTGAAAAAATATTTCAAATTACAAAAAAAGCAAAAAGGCTAAAAAGGACCTAAAAGATAATGCCAAAATCAAATCCCAAAATATGTTCGTTTTCAAGTCTGGATCATTTTTTGAACATCATACGGCACTGAGGCTTTCTTTGAATAAATTTGAAATTTCAGATTCTTTTGAAAAGAGGCCAAGTAGGGTTTGGTAAAATTTAACCTTGGAACCGTTTTTGCTTAAATAAGAATATAGATAGAAGGCAAAATCCGGTAATTGGAAGGAACATTCTAACGCATGATTGTATCTTTGGTGCTATTGAGAAGGTTAATGAAAGGTCAAACCCGACCCGACCCATTGGATGACAAATCATGACCCCTGATTTTTGATTTTTAGCTCTACTGAGAAGGGTGGAAGGCGAAGAACGAACATTCATTTGGATAAATGGATTTATCCGTCGTTCATTTTTATATGCCAGGAATTGCACCATAGTTTCTTAAACAATTGTTTTAAGACATTTTCAGAATGCGGCTGAAATAAAATCTTCACTTTCAAAACACAATTTATAAGTACTGCTTTATAGCTTGTTGCCCGTTTTAAATTTCAGTTAATTGAAAAGTTTACTTTAAAATGTTTGTATTTAATTAGTTTTGAAAAACTAATTAGCGTAAAAATGTTTTTAAAAATATTATTTGAGAAATTAAAACGACACATTTGATGGAGGGTCTTTGTTTGAAGTCTTACCGCCTACTGTTATGTAAATTCAACCCTTAAAAATACTTAACGAAATAGTATGTGTAACCCAACAGTAGATTTAGTTTTTGAAAAACAAAAACAGGAAAGCATTATGTTGCTTTCTATGTATTTTATAATATTCCGTATATTTTTGCTATTTTTGATCCGGCACCAGTGGCTTCCACCGCTTTTGCCATCCCCAGTTATATTTGAAGATCTTGGTAACTACTGAGAAGAAGTATACCATAGCTATTATTTATCAATTTTCAAGCATTTTTCAACTGTTATGATATGATATTAACAATAAGGAAATTTACTAAATTATCTAGAAAATCCTGTATGGATAGAACTCTAATTGAAAAGATAAAGAACATCAAGCTATAAATTATTTCTTCTTCAAATCATAATTCTGGACATAATACATTATCTAGCTAGTTACCGAACAAGTAATGTATAACTAATGCATCTATATTCTAGATAAAATACATGCAACCTATTTAAAAAAAATATTACTTATCATTAATTAATTACCTAGATATATACTCCTAGTTAAAGGAATTTAATATTTTTATCATTATCAGGAAAGATGTAAAACGGACAATTAAGGCCGATTAAATCAAAACTCGGCAAACTCAAATGTTGCTCTTTTTATTTGTAAATAAATGTTTAAAAACAAACTAATTAGCATAAAAAATTTATTTCTTGTGATAATGTAAACCCCAAAAACGTTATTATTAATTTAATTGGTAAATACTAAATTAAAAATTCCCAAAACAAGTAAACAAATCAACTTCTCCCTTATACAATATTTACTAATTCAATAAAGGGATCAATATTCCATTACATATTATATTAATTAAATCTGTACCACAGTCTGTCTAATTGTGAGATTGTATGTATATTTAAGTACATCTTTGAAATTATGTTTCACTCTATTAACAGGAATCACAATAAATTGTGAGATTGATTGATTCAACTCTGGTTTTGATAAAATAGCACAAGTTTAAAAATTCAAATTTATTACATAAATTAGTTAAAGGTAAAACAGTAAATATTTAGCAATCAATTAATTAAATCATCAATGTCAATTACCAGTTTTCAAATATTCATAAGGGAAGATATTTCATTCTGCAAATAATTACAAACTTATTCAATAATTTAATTTATTAAATAACCAATCAAAACAATTTAATAAAATCTTCGGGCGACTAATTGAAAATAGAAAATTAATATAATGTAATACAGAATGATTAATAAATTCATAAGGTTAATTACCTCCACAAACTTTGGCTTTTCATCGATTCAAGAATATTTAAGAATCTATGAAACTCTGTTTTTACCATTTAATAATTTATCAGTTATACCAAAAAACCAACTAAATACATACTTTTCTCTAACCCTCACATTCAAAAGAAAAACTGAAGTTCAGAAAAGTGAAGTAAAGTTAATTACGGTTAGTTAATTATTAACCACGAACAGTCCACAAAAATTAAATATTAACTGCTTTAATTTTATATCAGAAAAATTCAAGTTTGCATAATGTATATTAATGGTAATTAAATTTTCATTTTCTATAATGATTAATTTAAAACATTTAAGATGGGCTGTAAAGTAAAGAAATGGGGATAAGCAAATTAATTAAAGTTACATAATATGAATAATTAATTACCTATCTATTCAATAGATACTACTACTAGAAGATAATTGAAATTTTAGGTTTTTTAGCCGAATTTAAAATTCTATTCTGATTACAGCGTGCCCAAAGGGATTTAGAAGGCATTAAAATGATTAAAATGAATGTTACTACTAAATTGAACAAAAAAGTGTCATTTGGGTTGCCTACACCACGTATAAAATTATAACAATAATATTATAGGTACGATTTTAATAATTCCATTAACTAACTTTATCCTTCATTAAATATTCAAGAATTCTCAACAACATTTTTTGCCACTTAATTTTAATTTAAAGGGTTGTCCAATTTGTCAACACTAACATTATTTTACTCCAGTTTAAACTGCATCGTTATTTTAGGAACCCTTACAAACTTTAATCTCTTAATCTGTTTTAGATTGGGCTAGACAACATATTAAACATTTTACACTTAACTTGATCAGGCAAACATTCCCTCCTTTGCTTTTACTATAGAGAACACCAAAATTGATTGATTAAATTCTATTATAACAACAGATATTTATTAGAAATAATTTTTCTCAATTAAAAAATTGCTTTGAAAAGGATAACCCTACAAGTGGTTACATACTGCGATACTACTACAATAGATACCTCGCGTGTTATGCCCCGAAACAATTATGTACACTTAAAGTCAATTATTCTAAGTATATGCTTATAAATTAGTATTTATTCCGAGCATGTTTAATGTATTATTAAAATTGCTCCCTGTTCCGTTTATAGGAGATGAATATAATGATAATACTAATTAGATGGTATTTATTACAAAATTCAATTTAATATGTACCAGATTTAAATTATCCAATTTAATGTAATTTAAAAATATTTTCAGATTACATTCAGGACAGATAAAATAAAGCAAAGAAGTTTCTTTCAGGTAGAATGCTACTGTATAAATCTAAAAGAGATAAGGCAACTCTGTCCTGATAAAACTTAGATTGTAAAAAAATGCAATAACAAAGGAATCGGAAACTAAAGAAAGATATATCTTTTATGTTTCTAAATTTTCTTATTTTTATATTGCGCTTTGTCGGTGAATATATCTAACGTGAATTCCGGACGGATTAAATTCACGCTTTAAAGTGATTGGCACGTGTCATGTTTCATTGTTAGATGAAAAACGTAGCGAAATATTTAAATTTAAATGAGGGGAAAAGTTGGGAATTTAAAACAAAAGCAACTCGTGAACAGTGAACGTTGCCGTCTAATTTACGGAGAAAAGTTTTAAGTGGTGCTTACCTGGCGAAGACGTGCGGGCACTAAATCCTGAGGTCCGAGCGGTCGAAACCAACCGGAGAGGGAACCTACAGCCAAGACACCAGCCAGCACCAGGAGGCAGAAGCACAAACCTACCAGCAGCCGGCTCTGGCTGGATAAGACCATCGCCATCGCGACTCTTCATATGAATACGACAGGCTTAAAAAATATCCCGAGCCCCAACAGGAGTGTCATAACTACCCTCTTTGCATCATATTTGTGCGAGAAGTTTGTCGTGAGGGATTGAAAAATAAGAATCGAGATCGCGAACTTTGAAAACTGGACGCAGCGCTCCTAGCGAGCGCGGAGTGTACTAACGTTATCAGAGTCGCAACGATACTGTGCCTGAGGAAGCGTCGCGGCGCTCGCTGGATTAGTAGAGATCACACTAGCGGCCCTGCGGAACTTAGGGTGCGCGAGGGCGCAACGTATGCCGCTACCCCCGAATAAATTAGCTAATTATGTCCGGGTGTGTTTTAAAAAATAATTGTACTGTAACGCTTAATGAGCAAGTTGAACGTTTGCACAACGCGTCCGGGCACTCGTTATACAGATAAAGGGAATTACATCAAAAAGAAACTTCAGAAATAAAATAAAAGATTTAGTCATTGTTTGGACAGTAAAAAGTTCAGAGAGCAGCCTCTTATCTCGAGGTTTATAGGATCTCATTTCCCCGGGGCAGGTTTTCGAGCTATCGGTGAGCGCATCGCCGAACGGTTACGGTTATCTCTAATCAACTCTGCCCAAATCCGCGTCATATGCCACAGATCACTCGCACCTACATCTTCTGCTGTCCAGATCTCGTATGACAAGGACGGTTCGTTCGATTAACTTAATACACTAGCAACCTATCAAATTATTTCGCTCCAACTATTATCATTTATCACACAGCGAACCGCACACATCACACATACAAAAACACGTAAGCATCCCACATATTATTTTTTCCCCTAGCCTATTCGTATTCTCATTTTTTCTCTTTAGCACCTATAAGAGTGTAACTGTTATATTGAATTTTGGGCTGCCACGCAACCACCTCGCTGCATTAATTGCCAATCTGACAATATTACATCACATAAATCAAATTTCGAGAAACATTCTACAAGTTGGTATTAAATTCGTTAGAATTTTCATATAACATCTTGTTACATAATGCCGAGAACGAAGTTGTTCGTGAATCATGGACAAACTTCAAACACAGATTTTACATCTTTAACAACTTTCTTACAATATGTTAGTTCTGCAAAAACCAATAAGTTTCATATTAAATTCATAAAGTCAAAATCAATCAACCAAAGTTATTCGTGTAGAACTACCTAACCTATCGATCATTAAGAAGTGAAAAGTTTAGGACAAGATATCTTCTCCTTTTTTCTGGAAAATTTTAAATCGAGTTGAATAACGCGAAAACCTTTTTTCAAAATCATTTTTAATAATAAAACATGCCTTATACTGTACATTTCTAATACACAAAATAACAGGTTAGAAGTTACTGGTATAGTCATACTCATAATCATAAATTATTATTTTTATTTAAAAAAAAAGTAAGCGGAAGGAAATATACGCAGATGTGCAATCTGTTTACTGAAGTCTGCAATTGATATGTCTTTCGACACTTAACAATTATTAGAAAAAACTTGTGCTTAGCGAAATGACTAAATAAACTGTTATACAGGAGTAATCACCAAGAAAAAAATTTAACGCCTTTAAAAATATCTTGCAATTATAGAAGTTATGCTTTATGTAAAACTTTTTTTTTATAAAATAGAACTTTACAGAATTTATAATTCAAGTTTTAAAGTGTAATAAAATAATAATTATTAAGATTTTGCTTGTAGTCTAGATTTAAACATTGTCACTGAAAAACCATAATAATTCAAAACGTACTGCGCGTTAAATATTTTGTTTTGAGATTTTGTAATCAAGACTTCTCCGAGTTTACTTGAGATTTAAATCCGGAATAATTTATAAAATGTTTTACTGGCTTTGCTTTTCTCGTCAATACTGTACTACAATAAGATACAGAACGAATATTCGTACTTGTTTGTAGGATGTTTGAAGACACCACTTTTGTTTGCTACATAAACAAAGACGACGATTCATTTGTCTGAAGCTGTTATTTGTATCAAATTAACAGGTAGACTTGGTGAGGAGCAACGTCTTTCGATAGATGAATAGTTTCTAAAATATTTACTTTAGGATTTGATTCCGTGGGACAGATAGATATAGTGAGTAAACATAAATGGGCTGCTTACGCAGGAAGTTAATTTTCAGGATTGTTTACTATTCAAAAACTAAATTTCTTGAGAATCCGTAACGCATTATTGTGGATTTTGTATAATTTATCTGTCCGATTAGAACAATAAAATCTTGAAAACTATTGTCCGTCTCGAAATACAGCCTGAAACATTTTTTGGGTCGTCCTTGATTGCTTTATTTGGAGTTTGAATTATTTATAATTATGAAGTCTATTCTATTGTTATTTTCTAATTTTCAGTTTCTATTGATACTAACATAATACTGCACGTTTATCATATAAGACAGATAATGCTAAGTGTTCTTCTAAACATGTCTTTGGTAGTGTAGCGCTCATTGTACAATTAAGAGTGTAAAGTTTCTAATTTTGCATTGGCATTTAATTTAGTAAAGCACATGAAACATTCTATAGTAGAAGCTTAGTTGATCTACTTCTCCAAATAAAAAACTTATTGATCCCATCTTCAATCGCCATAAAACTGGAGCAGTCTGGGAAAATAGGTCATATATTCGATTTTTGTTTTTACTACTACAGGCGGTCATATCTGACAGTGTAAAACTGGCCATAATTGTGTGATGAATCCAAGGTTATGTAATTCTGGAGTCTAACCTACAATGTTGCAACATCCAAAAGAGTTATTAAAATTTAGAATATAAGAGCATAAAACTGCCACCTTCAATTACGCTATAAAATATCAACAATAATTCGAAATCCCTCTACAAAGCAAAGAATAAAGAGACGCGATGGCGGATATAATCCTCGTGAAGTCTGGCAGCATTACATTTGCACTAATATAATCTCAAATAGCTGATATAATGCTATATGCCGACAGAACTATCTAAGGAAGATGAGAAAGATACTTTCTACCATAAATTAGATGAGAACAAAGAAAATAAGGAAGAAAGACGTATTTATTTTAATGATAGACCTGAAGGCAGTAAGTCGAAGGGATGTAAGTCAACTTTATAAAATCACCAAGACCATATCGCAGAAAAGCTTCAACCGAAACCGGCCTTTCAGGAATAAAAATTATGCAGACGACATCTGCCTCCTGGCCCAGAGGAAACGGGACATGCAGCATAAGTTGGAGGTACTACAGAAAGGGCCAGAGACTGTAGGCCAGCGTATTAATGTGAGCAAAACGAAGGAGATGTGGATTAGTACAAGAGGAAGGAATAGCTTTGTGATCAGGGACCAAGAGATCAAGAGAGGTGATCAGTTCGTATTCAACCGAAACCGGCCTTTCAGGAATAAAAATTATGCAGACGACATCTGCCTCCTGGCCCAAAGGAAACGAGACTGCAGGCCAGCGTATTAATATGAGCAAAACGAAGGAGATGTGGACTAGTACAAGAGGAAGGAATAGCTTTGTGATTAGGGACCAAGAGATCAAGAGAGGTGATCAGTTCGTATATTTAGGTAGCGTGGTGAACTGTTCTGGAAGTGCAGAGGAGGACGTTAAAACACGCATCAAGAAGGCATGTGGTGCTTTCTCACAACTCTACTAAATATGGTAGAACAGGAATTTGTCTCGAAGAACCAAGTTGCACATCTTTAACAAGCAACGTCAAGTTCGTGTTGGGTATGAAACGTGAAAGGTGACTGGCAGGATAACCAGCAAACTGCAGGTCTTTATAAATAGGTGCTTACAACGTATTGTAGGAATGAGGTGGCCAGACACAATAAGCAGTAAAGAGCTCTGTACCATCACTAGCCAGAAACCCATAAGCCTCGAAATTCAGAAAAGGAAATGGGGCTGGACAGGCCACACATTGAGAAAGCCAAATGAGGCGGTGGAAAGACAGCGCCAAACTGGAACTCCTAAGGGGCGAGGAAACAGGGTCGGCCAAGGAAGACTTAGAAGAAGACAGCTGAGCAAGAGGCATCGCGGATGAGAAAGACATGGAGTGAGGTGAATAGGCTGGCGCGGGATAAAGAAGGATAGAGACTTTTTGTTTAGGTCCTATATTCCAACTCTAGAAACGAAAGGAACTAATAGAACGGTGAACTTTTATTTATTTTTAGGACGGTGATATGGCTATATGAACAAGATCTATTCTTGATTTTCTGCTGAAAAGAATAGTGAAGTATGAAAACCTACAGTTTACAACAAAATCTGCAGTGCACGCGTTCTGTATTCATATCAAATCTACAGAAACCAAAGTGACGTATACAAGGCGCATAGATATTAAGAATTGCAACTTCATAATGAAAAAATGCTATATTAAACGAAAAAATCGATAGTAATCTATGAGCTATCTTCCTAGAATGCCTTTGACTATAGTTTTCGGTCATATGTTAAACTGCGTATACAGACCGAAGTTCCAATGTAAATATTAGCGCATGTACCTTTTGCATGGAACTGGAAGGGATTTAAAAGTGTTCTAGACAGACAGACAATGAATGAACAGTTTAAATTAATCCATTAAAATCAAAACACGCAAAAGCCAAACGTCAACGCCAACCTTGAAACTACGCCAAATCCAAAGCTTCTGAATTTCTAACCACATGTGTCTTCGTTTCCGCTGAAAATTTGGCCTGTACGCGGCTTTACAGACACTGTAGAATAGCTTTCAAATGGCAAACTATGTATTACTAGAATAATCAGAATCATAAACTGAAAGCAATGTTAATCTAATTAAGGCAGAGAGGTAAGAAAGAGTGGACTAGGTTCAAAAGGCCCATTTGAATCTCTACCTTTACAAGCCAACATAAGCAAATTACAGAAGAGTTTGAAAATTATACGTATCTAATGTCACCTTTGGTCTTTTTTTCTATAAAGTGGTAGTTTACACTGAAAATACATTAATTTAGCAATTATTGTTTCTCGGCTTGAGGATTTTTGTTTTTTAAAAAACAAAGAGTGAAAAACGAATAAAAGCCTGGAAGTTGGAAGGGGCCTACTGCAACTACATTTTCAACGAGAATTAAGGGAAACCACTCAGTCGATCGACATTCCAAAGAGAATCATTAACTGTTTAACTAACCATCTATCTTCAGTATCACCGTTTACCAACATCATCAGCCAATCAAATGTTCACCAATTGCCATCAGTTTCTCAGAACTCACCATTACAAAAGACATTACAATGTCGGCCGTCCTTTAATCTCCAATTTATGGTTAAACCTTCAGCACCAATCCAAGTAACCTCCAGGTTAAAGAGAAGCACAGAATTTCTAAAATGACTACCGCTTTGAAGACCTCCAAGAAGATTATTACTAGCTACTACTACTACTACAGCTCTAGTCACAGCAGACTAGCTATGCTGCCTACTCGTAGCCACAGTCTGTTTTGCAGCATACATACACTGGCGAGCAAGAAATGTAGGTTACTTATTTTTTTGTTCCAAGTTTATATTTGAAAATTGTAATTAATTGTTAATAGTCAATATTGAATTGGAAAGCATGAGTGCTGGCCAATCAAACTGCCCAACTCCCACCTCATTCAGATATTCTCTGACAACTCTAGCTACGTGAGATCTCACATTATCTTGCATGAAAACGCCATACTCGCTCGTGGTGAGCATGAAAGGCACAACATGATCTTCTATGTGAGCTGTCAGGTAACCATTCTGTTTGAAGACTAACTCTGTGCGTGCATGTGAGGAGATTCCGGCTCAAATGGAAGTCGCTCATCAATACAAACTAGAGCATATCTTTCTCCTGGTTTTCTCCATACTCACGGATAGAATTTCGCCAAAAACTAATGACTCAGTGCCTAGTAGTACAATGATTTACAATTTGCAAACATAAGCTTAGAACATCACACTTTCAAAAATGTTTTGCTGGCCAGTGTATATTGGTCACTTGATTCTAGCTTCCTCTTAAAATATTGCAACGCTACACAACGTAATCTTTCTTTGACACTAGTTGTTGTAAAATACAGTTTGTTGTAAAAAATATGGAGTAAAAACACCAAGGGCAATCACAGATTCCTTGAAATCGACAAAGGAAGAACGATGAGGCTCCATCCATAAGAGTTCACCCATTTAGAACTACTGATTACAGTAAGAATTGCTCAGGATCGTTTCGGGCTTTTGGTAATAATCTATTTGTAGAGGTCTTGCAGTAGGGTGTGGCTCACTTAAACAAACATGTCACCATTGTCTTACCGTAAAAGATATAGAATAGAAACACCAAGAACAACCATAGATTCCTTGAAATCGACAAAAAAAAAACGATGAGGCTCCGTCCATAAGACTTTAGAACTGTCGATTACAGCAAGGACCGCTCAGATTTGTGTACAATAACTACGAGAACTTTTAAAAATTGCATTTTTGAAAAGAGACATTTTGTTTTGTAATTATGACAAGTACGCAGATACAAAAAAAAGTGTTGATGTAGTGACACTTAGACTGACTCATCGAATATACAGTTTTAGTAAGGAAAGCTTACGATCAAAGTCAATCACTTTAACATTAGAAAACGCGGTTTCTGCACCACCAACACTATCACCATTCGCGTTTGAATATAGAGATTCTGTGCTGAAGAAAACAAATGCATTGGTAAAAGGCGGTCGGTTCCAAGATTGATTACGTTAGAAAAGGCACATTTTGATCTCTTGGGTTGCAAGAATGCTAGATACTGCAACGCACATCATCGAGAACTTTACAAAAAGCCCTTACGTTCTGCGAAGGTAACAAGTAATACAAAATGCGGAGATTTAAACTCAAAGAAAAAATAACCACAGCTGCAACGAGTTGTGCATTGCGTTCAGATTAGACTACAAGAATGCAAGTGTTATTTTTAGAAATTAATTACCAAAATAACTTGGGTTAGCTTTAATCTATTCTTCAAAACTATTTTTTCTCAAACTCTATATCGTATAGGCAAGAAAATGTTTCTAAAACCACTCTCATCAGAAAAATGATGAATGGCGATCGTTAGCTTGATTGTGATCAAAACCGGCTTGGTTTATAGGTGAATTTCAAATATTTGCCATAGCAAAACTACTACAGACTGTATTAAGGTAAAACTGTAGCTGTTTGTATAATGAGGCTATTTTATAAATACTAGTAATCGATATTTTATTCGCAGGCAAAGGTCTCTTTAAAATCTAGATTTTATCAAATTGAATTTTTTTGGTGAGATGCACCGTTAGTGGGTAAAATCAATTCTACAAAATCAGATAAATGCTTTTCCTATATCTGGGCGGTACGGTAAAACAAACAAAATAGATTTACTTTAGAGAAATGCATCATTTCAGAGTAAAACTTTCCAGCCTTTTTTTCAGTTAATTTGTATACTCAAGAAAAGTTTTTATCCATAGCTAGCATGTAAATATCAACATATTTAATGTTTGATTTAAGAGAATCTACATATCAAAAAGAAATTCGCGCAATTTTCTGATAATATAAAATAATTTGAGTTGTGATAGCTAACAGCAATTAGCGTTTAAGAATGGAAGTAAAAATCATTAATTTTGCTTTTGGTGAATTATTTTTTCATCATTTCTGAGAAATCGTTCTGACAGTTTAATTAACTAAAAATTGTATTTTCCCAAAATAAATTATTGAAAAGTTTCTAGGTATTAAAGCAGTTTAGGTTTTACTTTTATGAAGGTATTCTATCGTTATATTGATATTTGAATTAGAAATGCGATTGGAAAAGCCCCTATGGAACTTTAGAGAAATTTAGGAAACGCCCCAGTAGTTTTTCATTTTGAAATAAAATCTAGATTCTTAGTTAGTAATGATTCTGCGTGGATCAGTAACTATTCAATGGTTTGAGTTTGGTTAGTGAGATGAAAACCTACCCTTTTATAACTGTAGGTTGAAAATGAGCAGCTCTAATACACAATATGCAAAGTTCAGAATTACAAATAAATTCTTTGCAAAGCCAAAAAGTACTATTTATCAAAACGGAATGTGTAAAATAATTTCTTAAAAGAATTTTTTATCCAATTATCGTAGTAATAATGAAATCGCAAAATTTACATAGAAATGCGTTGATTTTTAAATTAGCGTGAGGCTCATACCACTTACTAATTAACTCTCATTTGGATTTTATATATAAAAGGGAGAATTTCATTTAGTTGTAAATCATTTTCATTATATATTAATGTCATTAATGTCAATTATATTGACTATTCTGCATTTCTGCAAACTAAATAAACTGAATAAATTCAAACTGTTGACTGAGTTATCTTAAACTCAGACACTGAAATAGTTTCTTGGAACATTCCACCTTTAAATACTTGTTTTATTAACAACATATTCTGCATACAAAACTAATACTTATAGTTTTACATTCATACTTGGTAGTTATCATTTTGTTAACTCTGCGAAGCACATAGAATTAACAACGAAGTTATTTCTTAAATCACGCAGGAGTATGCATTGTGTTGTCTTGATAAAACAGAAACTGCAACAGTTGTGGCTTGATAGAATTAAAAAGATACTTTAGGTATTAGTTTACGTTATTGTTTTTGTTTTTTAGTATTTTCAAAGTGATATCCATCTAATATTTAATGTTATAAATATTAATGAATGAGTAACCCTGTCGTTTTCAACTATAACCTAATCTATTATTAAATAAACCTTTACTAGTTTACAATTATACGCTTTTGGGATTTAAACATAAAAAGGTAGAAAAAACCGTTTCCGAACCACTTTTTGCGGAAATATCCAGTATTCAATAAAAATTTCATAACGCTTTTTCTATTCTGCTCAAATCCTCTTTATTATTTTACTACCAAAGTAGCTTTAAGGTTTTTATCATATAAAGTTCTGAAATTAGGATTTTATTTCCTTCGATGTTATTAATTCTAACTTATTTTTAATGAAATGAAATAGTTAAGAAAATCAAAAACTAGAAAAACATTGAATAATTTACTAACGTAGTTAGTATCGATCCCTACAGCATAAATTATTCTATTGTTTTAATCATTTTGTCTATCTTCTCCTGAGTTAGTTTTTAACTAAAACAGGGGAAATCTTGTAGGCTTATCAAAAGCAAAACTACTTCTTGATTTTTATATTTAATATTGATTAATAATTCTTCATGTTCTCGTAGACATTACATATATGCAATCAATTTTTTAATTGCAACAATAATTTAGTAATACCACAGCTTGATCATTTCTACAGCAAGATAGAAGGAAGCTTGATACTCCTAACCAGCCTGCCATATGAAAAATTACATCCAGTGTTTCAAAATAAAAAACAAAATTGTGTTTTTTATTTTTCTCATGGGAAGTGTCGTTTCCGAGTAAAACTAAACTTAATTCTACATAAATTCCTAAACAAAGAAACAGAAGATTAATCACAATCCACATTGGACGAGACAAAGATGGATAATACACATAAATTTAACTGGACCTACGCAAACTTTACAACATCACAAATATTCTAGCCCTTATACAACTTCTGCGCAGTTCAGAATTTCGCTACTTTCGTGTCAATAACTACCGTCGTTAGTCTTAGTTTATCTGTTTAAAAAGCCAATATTTTATTTTATTTATTTTCCCGCCAATTACATGTATAATCATCGTCATAATTATACTTATAATTATGTTTGCTGCAGCAACGGTCGTTATAAACTTGAAGTCTCTTTTCTGCCATGGTGGTATCACCAAAGGGAGGGAGAATATAAGTTTACACTATGACGAAGCAGAAGTTGAATTCTTTACGGAGTCGCAGCCATAAGCAAGTCTTCAGTATTTAGGAGTGAACACACAGCGTTTCCCTACTTGCTAAAACACTTGTGACGATGCCAAAGACAACAAAGCTGGTCCTTAACAAATTAGAAAAAATTGTAAGAGCGATACTGATCCATAAAACGGGGACAATCGGTAAAACTAGCGATTTGCAAGCCAAACCATTGATTTTCTACAGAAAGGCGTGATGGTATACATCGGGAGTAATAGCAACTAAATGTAGTGTGACGTCATGATCCTTGTCTGCAAGCTCTGCTATGTCCCGTAGAGAGACAAGCAGTTGATAAGCAGTAGATAACGGAGGAACTAGAAAAGTTCTCTGTTGCCCATTTCTACATACCTGCTCTTCAAGAAAAACGGAGATCAGTTTATTAGAGCACCTTTCAGTTTGTCGTAGGGGTTTTGCGACGGTTTGATGAGATTTTCCACTTTGATGACATAACGTTGGTCGAGATGACCAGACCGCCAGACAGTTAAGTCAGAAAAGCGGCTGGTAGGAAGCTATCTAACACGCTTATTGTTGATATTTATTTCCCGGGGGGAAATAGAAGCTTTAGGATCTATTGACTCGGTTGGTACTAGATACCAATGGTGGAGACGACTAGAAAAGGTCCAAGTAATGAAAAAGGACTTCACATTCCTGTCAGCAAGATGATGTTCCGTAACGTAATCGCAACTAAAAGCACGTGAACAAGCTCAAGCACAACAATCTTCTGGAATATCAACCTACTTTACCTAATCTGTTTGTCGACGCGATAAGTAGAAAATCTAACGTATGAACTTTGAGGCACCTTTTCTGAGATTTAAGAAGTAGAGTTTTAGCCAAAGCGGGATTGAAAGGGAAAGGTCGAAGATAGATCTTTGATTTGATAGCATCTTTCGACACATTGCTCCCTTCTTACCGCGGATATCTTTATGTACCTGGACACGCCGAATTCAAAATAGATAACAAAAATCTCGTGGAATCGAAATGAGTGCGAAGATGACCGTCTGAAATGCCTGATGCGCAAAGGGCAGAATCAACTTTTGCTGTAGCATCGCCTTATAGTTATGAATGGGCATGGTTTTTGTAGGTTAAGTTTTGTAGATCTTACTAGACGGTTTGAAAAGAACTATCAGACTTACTGAATTTGGGTTGGATACTCCAAAGCAGGAGTCAGCTGATACCATGATTACTTGGTGAATTCATAATTATCAGAGTAAAAGATTAAAGTGTAGCCTATAAGATAGGATGCGATTTTCCCATTTTGTATAATCCCATTGTGTGTAAAGCAACTAAGTCGAAATAGGATTAGATCAGTGAGTAGACAAATTTGGTCCACGGGGCTAAACTAATCTTCGATCAGAAATTCAATCAAGCAATTTAGTTTTGAAGATCAAGTTGCAAAATATGCAAACTTTCGGTTCTTGGGGGATTTTGCCCGCCTGACAAGGATATCGAAACAATGCAAACAACAATCATGGCGATAATTTTATGTATAATAAACAATTTCTTTAATTCGACAAAACAAAATTTGTTGCAGAATTGCTCCGCTATTTCATGTAGGATACCTTTAGCTACTGTGCTTTGTCATACTCCCATGCACATACATGTAGAATGTCAGAAAGGTCAATTTGCATAGCTTCAGGCAAACGTCTAATGATTTTGTCTGTATTAGAACTTGTGAAGCCTTAAACAGTCCTTTTAATTTTAATGTAAGCTTTTGTGAATGTGCACTGCAACTACAGCAAGTGATTAAACTTTCAATGAACCAACAACAAGTGAGTTGCACATAAGTGAACAACCAAATTAATAATTACTAGTTTAGGTGAATATAAGAAAAGACAAATAAAATCATAGGGTGCATGACGCCGTTAAAGTAAGAAGGTGAGTAACTACAACGAATTCAATCTTGAGAAATGTGCAGGTTCCCATCAATTTCGTGAACATAAAAATAGAGACGTCAAGAGCATTAACTGTAATGGTTAAAAGAAGAATCTGATAAGTCAGAATTGCAGCACCAGTAAATTGGGAAAGTTATACAGGAAATTAACGTAAAAGAAAAAATTAACGAGGAAGGTTAAAGATCGTAAAATGTCAACCTTGAAGACAGAAATCGTAATGCTGTTGCAAAACTACAAGGCAACTTAAATTGCGAATCAGTTGAATTTTATCGTGGTGATGAACTATAAAACTAAACTTTTATTTCACACGTAATGTGGTTTCAACACCATTACCTAATAATCAATAAATTTCATATATCTGTCCAGTATTAGTCCACCATCTCCATAATAAACAAAAGACATGAGAATTTACATAATAGTAGTGCATTTGGAAAACCGCCATCGATAAAAGATGAACCTTTCATTTGAACCATAAAACAGAAGAAGATAATTTTGCAATTACCAACATGTTGAAATAACAACAAACAGGAAGTGCTTTCGTAGACAATTTATAGGAAGTTTCCTTCGTAGGAAGCTCGTTACCTCGTTTTTCCATTCAACAAGGAAGCCCTAGAAAGTGTAAATCTAAATTAGGGGGCGTTACGTTATCGACTTTATGAAATAACCCACTTTATGCCGTTAAACTAGTTTAAGTACGTAAATAACAAGGTATATTAGTAGGAGAAATTATTATAATTGCTCTATTTGAATCAATTTAATAATTACATTTTATAATTTTCAATTTTTCTTGGAATTCCATCAGTGTCAACTATTTTACTAAATTTTCAAGTTTTATCGAGTTTATATACCTTGAAAACACAGCGGAAATATTTAACAAGCCGTGACAGTGCACTTCACCTGGGATTCATAGATTTAAATTTCCGCCAAAGATGACATATCACGAAAAACTTTCGCACACTTCCCTAAGAGTCGAACGTTCAAAATTAAAGAATGTAAATTCTAGAAACGTTCTAACAATTTTAAAAGTGTCTCATACATAACAGTTTTCCTATGAAATACATACGTTTAGGAAGTAGAAGAAATGGATAATTTCAAAGATCTAAGAAAAAAAAATTAGAAAATAGACTAAGTATAAAATAAAATTATAGATAGAATAATGAAAACATCATCACAGTTTTTGTACAGAAACTTCTTATACAGGGTATGACACAAGGAATTAGAATTCGGGGAGATGCAAAGTCGGTCAATGCAAAAGTTGCTTTTGTAGGTGAGATACAGCTCCGCTATTTTATTGATAAAAATAAAAAATGATGAAAATCGAGTATACATCGACTATTGGATACTAAACTTGCAATAAAGTAGACACACTGTACAGTTATTCAGGGTTTATCACACTAGACTTGTCATAGGCTCATCAGCATACCTCAATCAAAGAACTTCTACTCCATAAAGAGCATTGCACAAGTAAATATTCCCACTTCCTATAATTTCAATCACTTTACCGTTATCATATGTAATATTTCCAAATGGGTGATACTTTTAGGGAAAGTTGATAAAATGTGTAATGAGGTAATGATACTCTTTCAAGTTCTACTCCATTGTACGCTTCACGACGTCGAGACTCAAGAATTTAATGCTCACATTTATTTGAGAAAGACACAATTCTTTGGTACACTGCCTTTGTGCGTAAGTAACAATCTAGAAACTCTAAAATGCAATGCTGTTGGATAAAAGCAAGACAGCGCTTGATATGTTCCTAGATAGGAGACCACAAGAGGTAGCAGAAGGTAAAGGACACTACTAGAAGTCATTTTGACAAATTCTATATTTTTCCATACTGTTTACTAAAATTGCAATGCTATTAAATAGTAGAAGGATTTTGTTGCGCCTTTTACAATAGACGTAATACCAGAGAAAGATGAAAAAGATTAATATGTCAGCTCGAGCAGCAGAAAACCCTATCTACATCAGCAAACTAGAACATTTAGGAACATTTAGTCGGTAGTTTTCCCTTATGATGTACTTTTATCCAACACAATACTTATTCTATTGTTCAATCAAGAATGCCATGCTGTAGACGATCAAGTTCGTATGAACACGTGTTCAAATTTGAGCGAGATCTAATCGGTGATCTGCCACAAATCGGTGTGTTGCAACTTAGCCGTGCGTCTAAAACGTCGACGTTGCGTCAATGGCAAGACGGACAAAGATGAATGCTAGCCAGGTCGGTCTTGGCCATCCTCCTTGTACCTGGGGTTTCACTCCAAGGTTGCCTAAAATCTCCCAGACGGCCATCACCTCACTCAAAGCTTTTGAGAAGAACCTTTTTATACCAATTGCAACATTTCATTGAAAAGATTTCAATCAACCAACTACACCAACATTAATTTGCCCGCGACAAGTCTCAAGTCCAAAGTCACCCAATTCAGCTACATCTGTTGCTGCCTTGTTATCCATCAATCATCTCTAGCATTGTTGCTTAACGCATCTTCACTCCATTCACCAACCAGCAAGCTGCGTCTCAGCACTAATTACTCCATCCGCATCGGGCTGAAGTAGAGATAGTGCACCAGCCCTGAAGTTTCTACTTCCGTCGGAAAGCAGAAATTTCTAATGAACCATGATTTTGGAAAGACGACGCGACAACTTGTGGCTGGGGATTAGTACAAAGGTCGCCCTCTAACTGCAGGTTTTATTTAAAGCCGTTTACTAGACAGAGTACTTTCAGTTTGATTTCCATTGCTGAAATTATTGTTAACTAGTGTTTAAAATACAGTGGAATTAGATTTTGGTACGACAACGACCTAATAAAGGGTACCATGAGGCCTGCATTTCATCGTCATTGTATGAAACGCCATTAGCTTATTGAATCCCTGAAGAATCAACAATAGACCAAAGCCAACTTTCCAGTGTCAACCATATTTCATATGTCCGGTCTGCTCGGTTTGTTCCCTATAGAATTCAACATGATCGCTTGAAGACTGGCTCACAGGTTTACATCCGCCAAAATATATTATGTTTGTGTTGCAAAAGATTAAATCATGTATTGCAATAGCAGAATGAGCAAAGTAAATTCAGTTGCTGTATTACAATCACAAAATAGTTTCTCCATTAACAATACTGAAGACCAAATGTTCCGATAAACTTTTAAGTGAACTTAGATCTACCAATGCAGCAGTGGTGGAAGAAACGGGCATTATGGATCATGTTCAGGTAGACCTTGTCATGTCGCTAAGCAAATTATGGTCAATAGTCCCAGGGTTAATAGAAGCTAGTAAGTAGTTTATTGGAATCGTTAAAGCCTAATGTCTAAAGTTCAGCTGGTCTCCTGTTGGTATGATCTAAACATCAAGCACAAGAGTCGCCACTAAATATTCTTCTAGACTTGACGATGCCGCGTTTCTCAAGATCATACCAGAAGTGCAAAAAATGTAGCATTTATCAAAAGTACGAAACTAACGCATATTATTAGCAAAATAGACTGGACAAAACTCAAGTTATCTACTCAACGGAAAACTTATCATTTTATTCTTGCACTTTTTATAAAGCTGGGATTATTTTCAAATACGTTGTTGATGTAATTAGTATCTACAAAATGTATTTATTTATTTGAGAAAAGCTAGCACATGGGACATTCACCTTTTTATATTCAAATTAAATTAATCAAAATTCCTATATTTTTTGCCGAATTTTTCTTATTACTCAGTTCTACATTTCTAAATGAACTTCTTTACATTTTCAAGTGTACTTTAAAATATGAAAAGATATTCTAAAATCTGAAATTCGTTATTTTCAAAAAATAAGGTCAGTTCTCTATACCCACATAAGTGGATTAAATCCCTAATTTATTATGATTCTTTATTAGACGAGAAAAATAATGAGCAACGATTTTCAATTAAGTAATCCTTCACACCTACATACCAGATTTCTACCTATAACTGAATCCTTATTCAAAATTTATTGCTTCACACCAAAAGGGTTTTCTATAATTCATCTAATGGATAGCTTCGGATTAGATTTACGTACAAGTACCTGTAAAGTTTTATAGTAGAATGAACATTATGCAATATACCTTAAAGGATCTTACATTATGTAGATATAGTTTTGGTAGAGCAATATATAATAACATTGTTAAACTGTCAAAATGATTCTTGTTTTTGTACATGTAAGTTTCTCCAAATTAATTCATTAATTAAATTCTGAAAGTTTTAGGTAATATTGGATAACACAAATATTGTTTAACATTCACGCTAGGTCGAAATATTGTTGAAGTCAACCAGAAAATGCTAATGTATCTAGTTTCCTTACTACTAATATAATCTAATCTAAAATCACCTCAAACTTATACATTTTATTAAAAAGCAGATTACACGAACCTTCCAATTTTATCAGTAGATGATGTAACACGGCATGCACAATACAAGAATCATTAACAAAAGATTACGATTTTAACAGAAAAAAATCGTTTTTACTTAGTCTAAAAATAAAGAAATAACTAGACAAGCTGGTCAAAAGTACCAAAACCAAGTAGGCGTGAGTTTAAAGATGATATTTAAATCGTTTAAAAAACAAAATCAATAATGCAGTAGCGAGGATGATTTCAAACACTAAGATGTCTTATTTGCTTACATCTCGGTACACATGTTATTGGCAAGTATATGATACCATAGGGAAATGATAAAAAGGACCTAAAGGTCTACAAAATGTCTGCTATCTGAATAATAACCTTCTAATCTTTTTAGTTTACTAACCATTCCTGAAATAATTCGTATGATACTGGTAGCGTTGAGTTTAAAAATTGTTCTAATCCTGTAGAACACTCAGGTTTTCATATTTGGTGTTCCATTTCTGTTATGGTGAGTGTTAGAAATACAGCAATGTCGATGATAAACCTGTGGCGGTACGTGCACGGGATTGATGACTATGACACCAGGTGTAGATAGAAACCGAATGACATAGTTAAGGTCCTCGAGATCAGGAAATACAATTGTCCTCACTAAGATTTTACCGTGGTTTTTCTTAGTGGCAGAGGTAAATAGTGGTAAGACAGTACTCTTCCACAGACCAGAAAATACAACACAACACTTTCAGCCTCAGCTTAGACGCCGCAGCCACCACTACAACAAACTGCCGCGCTGTCATTGGGTTACCACAAAACTTCACGTTCTTGTGACGAGTCAACTTAGAGCGAGCACCACCTCTTTGAAATATTATGTGGCAGCCCTAAAAATCCCAATTTGTTTTATCTTAATCTTACTTTTCTCCTAGGACGTAGGGTTAGTTGGTTTCCAAACCACCTTTTCTGCATAGTCATTTATCACCCTGCTCCTCACCACAGCGCATGCGAAAACCGTACCGGCTATCAATTACCAATTAGAAAAACGCCATCAAGATCGTCTGAAAGCCAACCAGCTTCTCTTCCCGTAAGATGCCTTATTTGACTTTCAGTCAAAAACCAAGTAAGGCAAAAGCCAACGGCCCCGATACCGCTAGCGATCAAATAGAGAATCTTTTTCCATACCTATTAGCAATAGGCACACATGTGATTAACCAAGTGATGTTGTCAAGACGGTGATGTCAGAAGGTGGAAAAGCAACAAAAAATCTACCCCGATGATATGCATGTTGTCCACTACAGAGAACCGTCCTTTGGCTCGATGCATCCATCTTTTCCCCTCTCTTATTCATTTTCTATCGCAATAACATCCCCCGCCCCGAAGAAGCTGGGGTCCGCCTCTCGTAATTCGCGGACGACACCGCTTTCTGGGTGACGCCTCAAAGCTCCGCCAAGAGATCGAGAATCCTGGCGTACGAACTAGGACGCCTGGAGAATTAGTTCCGTAAGTGGAGGATCAAATCGAACCCTCAGAAATCAAACCTCATCATATTCCGCCACCCCAGCTACACCCACACGGGCAGATTCGATCCCGACGATGTCTGCCTGGAACTGTAGGGCTCGCGCGTCCAACTTTCGCCATTTGTCAAGTACCTTGGCATCATTTTCACCCCCACGCTGAGCTGGAGCATCCAGCAGCATAGCAGCTTGCTCTGTAGACTCTGCGGCGGCATTCCGGGATGCCACTCCCGGAGGTTACTTCACACATACAAAACTTTCATAAGACACGTGATCGACTACCGATTCACCGACTCCGATAGAAAGAGAGGGCCATCTGCAGGAGAATTCTCCGCCCGGAGCGCTTCTTTCATTTGGAGGAAATCTGCGACAGAGCGGGAATTCCTCCTGTAGATGCGTGCCTCGAATTCAGGAGGGGTCGCTATGTGAGCAGGGCGGTTGAGCAAAACAGAGAGCACGTTCTCGACATCCTCAGAACGCTGGCTCCGGCCGCCCACTGAAAACCCAAAATAAAACCCAAACATCCGCCCTCTCCCTCGAGTTGATGGAGATACTTCTCGACACCCCACTTATCTACAGATAAGTCCCCATCCACAGTCCTCCACGAAACTACCGAGCAACGTAGTCAGCGTTCACGCGCTACGTTTGCATTCGGGAGGCCCGGACCTAGGGTTTGGTCAAAGCGAATGCCAAAACAGAAATTTCCACGGATCCACCACCGCATACAAACGCGCCGCGTCAGCCTCCCCTTTTCCGCCATCACAACATCGAGGAACCGCCGCCGCCTGCTACACCTACAACTACTACACCAACACAAATACAAATACACTTACGCACACACACGAAACGCAGGACGAGCACGAGCTGAACCGAATTCTAAGTCGCAGACTCCACACAATCCCCCTTTTTCCAAAAGGCTGAAGAAGCTTAAAACGGCCTCCCGCCTCGCTTGCTTGCTTGGCACGACGGATACCTAAGTTGGGAGAGATGGAAACCCAATCCTAGTTTGTTAGACTATCGGAAGCAACCGTTCTCGGTGTCCTGGCAAGAGTCTTCAAGAGTAGACTTACAAGTCAATCAAAAATTTGAGTTTACTTGCCGTGTCCACAACAAACAGGTGGTCAGGTTGCAGGATCAGTCGGCAATGAGTATTACGGCTGGTCTTGTCGTTTCTCTGTTGACTGAAGAAATGCACTTCTGGATGTTTTCTCCAAACTGTTGATGAAACTAACGGTACTGGTCCTTTGTAGAGTCGGAAAGGCGGGTTCATTAATGAAGATGACTTCTGTAAAAGAGCCTGATACGTGGAAAAGCGGAAAGTTGTCAAACTATGATGGATTGGATGTGCGTAGACAAGTAGCTGGACCATAATCTTCAGAGAGAACTATCTGGGACGTCTACGTAGATAATAGAGGAACTAATTATTGATGCGTGCTATGCCATATGTGTTGGTTCATTTGTCGTTTGAAATATGACATGCTTGAATTTGGTCTTCTGGTTGGTAAGTTCAAATTGAGTCTAGAATTGAAGAAGTTAGAGGATTGAAGACTATATCTTGTTCGCTGGGACAGGCGTAATACCAACATGCATGGACAGCAATTAAAGTTATACAAAATATAAAGTACAAGGATTCAGCGCTGACTTCAAGAATTGCTTGTTTGCTGTTAACTACTGGCTTGAAGCTGACTGACTTGTCATCATCATGTTTACTGTTGATTCCCGCTTTACGGAAAAAAGTCAAGGCTTTAGGAACTATTTAGATTCCTTTTCAGTCAAGTGGCTTAGTTGCTCGATAGAGGCGAATGCTGTTGTTAGATGGAAGCGAAATCAGCTGGAAGATATCCGGAGATGGTAGAGATGATAGTGATATGGCAACGAAGACAACGGAATACTCTGGAAATGTTAGTGTACTGTGGTTAAGTTGCTATGGATGACCCCAAAACGGCGCGAGGCAATGAAATTAATGTTCGATTAGAAAGCTGTGGTGACGCTGAAGGAGTGAAGGAGGCATGGAAAATTTCGCCAATTTTAAATTTTAAATAATATTAAGCAGAGTCGCCATTTTACTATCTTGTAATTAAAATTTTTATGAGCAATTAAAACGACCATTCTTAAAGTTTTAATAAAATTCGTTAATTACACCATCCTTGGTTATAGACATACAAAAAAGCCAAACGAGGGCGTACAAAGAGTGGGCGAAGAAAAAAACAAATTTCTTATAATAGTTACTTAATACTTTCTCTTGATTTATTAACAGTTAAAAGTACAGTTTCCACTAAGTAGTTCCATCAAATATTACCGACAGAACGTTTAATGATTCAGTTAGATGGTATAAACTACTACCCTAAATATTGAAATGGAGTACGAAGTAAATTTTCCCTGTAATGTACCCAACAAAGTTGTTTGACAAATCATCTCTTATTCACTTCCATCACTGATTTATTATTTATTGGATTATGTGAAGCAAAAACCCAGTAATGTAGTATATGGAAATTCTAGAGTTCACTACTACAATTTAAATTTATTATTTTCCCAATAAAAGTAAAACTATGCAGTAGGATAAAGAGCGCATTACATGGATGTTTTTTTTATAGCTGTGTACAAGTTAAAGCAATAAAAAAACAATCAATTTTTTATTGCGATCGATCTTTCATAAAAAAACATAACGTTCTTTAATTAGCAAAAAAGGGCACAGTTAGTGATGAAAATAAAAATTTTTATTTTTTTCTTTTAGCTAAATTAATAATAACGCTATTACCTTCGAAGTTTTCAACTCAAAATCTTCCATTATTTTAAATATGAATACATCTCCAACTCACTCATATTAATTAAAAATTAATCAAGCTTAATAAGGAGGATGGAAAGTTGTTTTACTTTAGTTTGCAAAGTGTTGGTAACAGTTAAGAAAGTTCTCTAAAAGAAAGAAAAACGGGTTTCTAAGTCAAAAAAATATAGAACAAATAAGAAAATTTAGGTAATTGGTCCAAGAAAAAACAAACTCATTAAAGAACGATAAATTGAAAATGAATTATGTACAGAAGTCTACATAAACAGATACTAATTCTGAAATTAGGTATTTGTTTTTGTTCGATTTTCAGAAGTAACAATTTTTGTCCATGTAATTTTACTAAGTAATTATAGAACTGAAAAAGTAAACAAATCCACTTCATGACTTATAAAAGACCTAAACGCGTAGTTGATCGTCTTGAGTAACAGTTACAAGGTTATTCCCCAACTTGAGATTTTTAGTTTTTGCAAAACGCAACCAACGTTTTCTGTTAGTTTTGTCAATTGTTACGAATACATATAATACAAATACTGGTAGAAATGCCTTATTTACAAAATAATATTTAACTCAAACCAAACAAAAAAGATTTTAATATGATCTGTTGCACTTGAATTCGCCAGGTGTGTATATCTGTTATATTCAATAATAATAAGAACAGAGTCATAAACTCTGATATATCCAAAATGAACTTATAATATAGAATATTAACAGTTAATTATCACGTTATTAATAGCAATTCAGGTAAATATATTATAATCAGATGTCTGAATGAATTAATACAAACTGAGTTAATATTAAAGCTCAAATCTCAAATGTCAGCATTGTAACCGCCTACGTCCAATGATGTTCTTGCTAATATGCTTCGGGTACTGTATTAGTAATTTCGACTGTTTTGTGTTCAAGCTTTTTGTCTTTCTTCTACAAATAAGGCATTGCACTGTCTTTATTTTGTCTTTCTAAGAAAAAAAAAATGTCCACAACAATTTCGCGACAAAAATATTTAAAAGATTAACAGTCTCAAATAATAATAATAAATAATAAGACAAGGGCAATCTTATATTTACAAAATTGTGCTTTGTTTACATATGTCTTTCACTGATAAAATTATCCGAAGCTTTTTATGAATTTTTGAACATCAAACTAAGTTCGAGCTGCCTCTATGGACTGCGAATGGTCTAACTACAACCCCGCCACAACGGGCCAGTTAGAAAACAAACGTCACCTCGTTTCGGTGCATAATTAGTTCGAGAATCTTAAAAAAAGGCGCTTCGCGACGTAAGGTGGAACTCGAATCGACTTTGGAGATGGTGAACAGCTCGTTGTACAATAAAAAATTAAAGAAGAGAGAGGCAAAGCTCCATTTATGATCTATTTGTGCAACGATTCAAACAAAACCCGGCCACAATAGGGCCGTTGGAAAACAAAATTCACCTTGTTTCCGTACATAATTATTTTGAAAGTCTTGAAAGAGGGCGTACGGCACTGCAGGAAGTATATTTACTGACCGTGCAGATAGTGGACAGCTTGGTTTCCAACAAGAAATTTAAAGAAGGAAGCGGCAAAGCAAAGACTTCTTTGTTCAATGAAACAGCAGCACGGACAGTACAGCGTCTAAACAAAGTTCGACTGCAATAAATCCGTTGGAAAACAAAACCTACCTCGTTTCTGCATGTGACTATTTCGAGAATCTTAAAAGAGCGTCAATCCCGATCATAAGAGACCACAGATAGTTTGTCGAAGGCAAAGCTTGAACGGTCTTTGCAGGTGATTAACAGTTCTGCTTCCAAATTTAGCTCTCAATAACATGAAAATGGTAGCAAAGCCATAATTGTGACTTGTTTCTGCTCGGTTGTATTTGTCCCGTTAGAACTCACATAGCTATTTCGAGAATCTCAAAAGAGGACAACTCAAGTATTTTGTTGATGGAGAAGCTTGACTTCCAAATGTAGCTTCCCACAAGAAGCTTAAAGAAGGTAGCGGCGAAGTCTCAATGCCGACTTGTTTATGTGACGTATTGGAGGGCAGCAGATCCAAACAAAACCTGAATTGAATGAGCGTGTTGAGAAACAAATTTACCTCAACTTTAGAAAAGGGTCCATATAGACCATAAGGCACCGCAGGTACTTTGTTAAAAATAGAGTTTGAATCGACTATGCAGATGGTAACACTTCAGCTTCCAAATTTAACTTCCGACAAGAAACTTAAAAAAAAAGAGTGGCGAAGCCCCGGTGATGACTAGCTTGTGTAACGAAACAGTGATGAGCACAAACAAAACCCGATTACAACGGGCCAAATGCAAAATAAGACCCATCTATTTAGAGAATCTTAAAAGAGGGCACAACTCAACCATAGGACTGGTAGTGGTAGTTTGTTGACGGTGAAGCCAGATGCAAGTTTACTTTCCGATAAGAAGCTTAAAGAAAGAAACGAAGAACCCGCAATTGTGACTTCTTTGTGCAATGGAATGGCAGTGCGGACAGCAGCTGGTTCACACAAAATCAGCCTGTTGGAAAGCAACTTCTACCTTGAAAGAAGGCGTATCCTGACCATTGGGCATCGAATGTAGTTGATGGCGAAATTTGAATAAGATAAGAGCGATGTTGATTTTTTCTAGGTAACAAAATTACTGTCTAGGCAGCTGATAGTCCAAACAAAACCCGACTGCTGTGGTCTCGTAGGAAAACAAAATCGATCTGTACCTTAGAAAAATGGGCATCCCAACTTTAGGGCACTGCATGTAGTTTGTTGATGGCGAAATTTGAATAGGATAAGAGCAATGGTGATTTTTTCTGTGTAACAAAATTGCTGTCTAGACAACTGATAGCTCAAACAAAACCCGACCGCAGTGGGCTAGTTAGAAAGCAAAATCTACCTCTACCTTAAAAAACAGTGCTTCCTAATTATAGGGTGCCGCATGTGGTTTATTCATGGTAAAGTTAAAATCGACTTCGCCGCTCGGCTTCTAATTCTAGTTTCTGCTAAGAAGCTTAAAAATAAAAGGGATGGTAATGTTTTTTGTAGAACTAAATTGCTATCCTGACAGCTGATAGTCCAAACAAAACCCGACCACAGTAGGCTTGTTTGAAAGCGAAATCTATCTTTGTCTTGGAAATGGCATATTGCGACCTTAAGGCAGGTGTAGCCTTGTGGCAGTGAAGCTTAGGCCGACGTTGCAGATGATGAACAGTTTAGCATCTAAATTTAACTTCCGACAAGAAGCTTAAAGAAAAGAACGGCGAAGTCCCGTTGTTGACTGGTTTGTGTAATGGAAGGGTGGTGTGCAAAGTAGTCCAAACAAAACTCGGCCACGAGAACCGAGTACAAAATAAAACCCATCTCGATTCAGTGTATGATTATTTCAAGAATCTTAGGAGGTTGCAATTCGACCACCTTTGGGCACTGGTGGTAGTTTGTTAACGGTGAAGTTAGAATTGACTTTGTGAATGGTGAAAAGCATGGCTTTCAAGTTTACTCAAGTTAAAAGACAAATCATGATAAAGGCAACTGTAGGCTTAATGCCTTTTCGGCCCAGGTGTGATGTAGTGGTTGGATAGTGAACGCTGCTGCACACGATCAAGGATGGGGTGGGATAGGATACTTTCGATTAAAACCCCCCGCAACGGATCCTGTCAGGCTGGGCCGAAAGGAAATGTGAAGATCCGGCGGGTCCTCAAGCTCTCAATATCTTGCCAGTTCCACTGTTGTTGTAAGGGAATCATGGGGAGCAAGTCACTCATACTACGAGTGTTCAAGTTTACTTTCGGATAAGAAGCTTAAAGAAGGGATCAGGGAAACCGCAACTGCGACTTGTTTTGTGACAGTGTGAGCAGCAGCTGGTCCAAACAAAACCGACTACAATGAGTTCGTTAGAAAGCAATTTTACCTCTACCCTAGGAGAGGGTGCATTTTGACCATAAAGCATCGCAGTTACTTTTAATTGATTTGCGTTTTCTAAGTCTAGCTTCTGCAAAGAATATTAAAGATAAGAGCGATGGTGATTTTTTGCGTAACGAAACTGCTGTGTGGACAGCTGATGCTTCAAACAAAATCTGACCATAGTTGGAAAGCAAAATCTACTTCTATCTTAGAAAATGGTGCATCCTGACCATATTGACGGCGAATATTGGATTGACTTTGCAAATCGGCTTTCAAATTTATCTTCCCATAAGAAGCTTGAAGAAAGGAGCGATGAAGCTTTGATTTTTTGTACAAGAAAGAACATTACTAATCAAGAGAATAATAACTCAAATTTCCAATGGTTCAAACTTGAATTGTTTTGGAAAGCAGTAGATAATTCTACAAAATTTGATAGGAGTAGTAAACAATTCCTACGTTAAAAGGTGAGCCCTGGCCAGTATTTAAATAAAATTTTTCTTTTACTTCAAACTTCTGGACTGTCCTTTACTAAGTCCAATACTAAGGAAACCATCAAAAAGTCTTTCCGATGTGAAGCTCAGGATTCTTAATAATCATTTCAACGACAATCGGCGGCTGCTTCTTTTCTGAGAGCTGTGGTAGCAGGAATGAAGCGAAGCAATCATAAGATTTATCATCTTGCGCGTTCTTCGTTAAATAACCCTATCCATCTTGTTAGAAAGCTAACAATGAATGATAATCGGTAATGCAAATCGTATCTAATTAAATTAAAATTTATACAATTGAAAGTCATGCTTTCAATGGAAGGCGGTATGTTTATTGTGTTTAACAAAAATTGAAAAGAAAAAAAAATTAGATAGACATATGTTCTAAGATTTCTTATTACGTTTCTGAGGTCTTTAAAAATTCAATAATCAACGTTTCACAGAATCTATCTAATGCTATGATTTTTTTTATTAGATTTTCCACAAGAAAAGGCTTCGTCTTAGTATTTTGATCAATAAGCTTATGAAATTGTGATTTATGATAGTGGATCGACACTAAAAACGTTTTCACAAAATCTTTTCTAAAAGGACACGATATTTACTTTCGCACATGGCTCTACTATGATTAAATTATAATATAAATTATTTTTGGTTAAAAACATTTTTAATTGTGCATCGATTGTTTTGTATTCATCAATGTAAATTAAGTTACATCAACTACTTATAAGTAGTACCTCAATTATCACCAAAGTACGTTCTCACTCTTGTATTTACTTTGACCTAGTTACGAGAAAAGCAAACCATTTGTCCTTTGTAAAAAATGTGAAATTCGGAAATTACGTTAGTCTTGATATTAAAGTCATATTTTAGTGTCTCTTTTAGTGACACATAAATTGCAAATACGCCAACAGAGCTTTTACATTAGGAACTTTTTAAAATTAGTTTTATACAACACATCTTACTTATTTCTTGATGTTTTGAGTAATTCTTGTCAAAAAATACAGTTATATAAACTATTCTTTATATACAGCATAATTTATTTATAAATTGCTCTCAAAATTATAAACCAGTCTCGGATTTACTAATATTTAATAATATAATTTGACGAACTTCAATTTTATAAATAGTTTCCAAGCGCTTCCTATTAAGCTCATGAATTATGAAAATAAGGACAAATCCCTTTCTGAAATTCCATTTTATATGATAGCTAATCGTTGAACAGTTCTACCAAAGATATTATTTAAAGCAATTGTTCAATAAATAAGAAAAGAATTACAAAACCCCATATTATTGGGTTATACATGTTAAATTATCGATTATGTTAATTTACAACTATAACAACTAACTCGCTCCTAACTGCCTATGGTTGTTTTCATTTCGCTATGTAGCTAATTTAATGACCTTACCACCTGCAAAATTTGAATAGGATCCCACAAGATAGAAGCTTGCGTTTGTGGATTTTGTTTAAAAACTAACAACAAGCATTTTTCTGTATCCTCCAGCATTATTTATTGTTTTTAAAACTTTTTGTTTAGCTTCTTAAAAGTTTGCTCGAAAGTAATAAAATACGAATAGGCTATGAGGTAATACAACCTACGAAAGTTTACGCTCGCATTCATATCCAATTACACACTTCACCAACAAATATTTTCGTTCCTTTCTTCCATCGAATTTCCCATTTACATGCACTCTTTAAGCCACTTACCTCGTAAGGATCTTTAATAATAGGACCAGCTTGTCCAATATAAAAGGTGGAAGCTGAATCGAATTCGAGTCGAACTGGATCTCTACGTACACTGACCGTTCCATACTTCTTGCAGTTTAAATACAGGGTGACATTTTCTACGGTTACTTGGAAGGAAAATCTTGTCCAGATGTTTACGAATTTTTCCGTGACAAAATCGGCAATAACTTGAGAAGGAAATTGACTAGGGTCAGTATAAATTAATGATATGTTGGTTCCAGAACCAGCAGGTGAAAGTTTAACGCCCAACTGAACGACGGTGTCTAAAGGGTTAACTACGGCGAATAAATAACCGCCTCTACGACTCGTGGGTTGGATACGAGCAAGGATCGAAAATTCCGGGAAAAGCTTTTCGGGAAGAAAGAGGCGATACGGGGCTTTTACATTCGAGTTCGCTTTCAAACCAAAAGCTGGAAAACCGTCTTCACTGGTTGCCACGTATTGCGTTCCGGGCTCTTGATAACCCATCTTCAACGCACCAAGCAGATCGAATTCTCTTTCTGAAAAACAAGAACGTAGGAATTAGATTTATATTTATTTTTGAAAAACAGTAAAATATAAGCATAAAACGAATCTAACGAGCGTTTCAAATGTTTTAGTACAATTTTTTTATTACGTTGAACATAAAAAGAAGGCGTGCAATGAGAAGGACATACAAATGTGCATTAATTATTTTACGTTCGCTTGAATGTCCTTTTAAAGTATGAGTGACATATTTATACAGTAGCAAATTGTTAGAAAATTCGCTAGCGAGATTTTAATATGCTCTGTTTATAAATTTATGAAAAGAGCTGGAAATTATTGTAGTGTTCACGACATTCTGAAGTGGTGATGAAAGGGTAGATTTAGTGCATTAACGTTTTGTAGTTTGGTATGATTTAATTATTCCAGAGATGGGAATTTGTAATAAAGTTTATGAAATTGATGTATGCTAACCAGAGGCTATTAAAATGCTAAAAAGATTAATTTTATATTACTTTAATAATATTTCCTGAGATTTGGCTCCAGGTGAAACAACAAGCAGTAGATATACATAATTTTTGGTCTTATAATTTAATTTCTGATGAAAAAACAAAAACAATATTGTCAAATCAGGGATGCAGAAAATGTTTAAATTATTAATTTTTTTTGATATTTGTTTACGTTAAGTTTAATATACTGTATAACTCCAAAAGGATATAATTTGCAAACAAGGTGAATATAAATTATAAACAAGCATTTAATAATAAATTACTACAGGAGGTTCTTCTAATTTAAAAAATAAAAATACATATTTAGTTCAAATATAGCTACATCATGAATATATTTATTTACAAGTTTCATACTGAAGTTTAAATTTAAAAAAATTATTATTGGATGACGAGCTTTTACAAAAAATTTGAGGGCATGTCAAAAAAAACTAATATAGTTTATTTGCACCATATAAACTTAACAAATAGAAATATTCCAGAGTAGTTATTTGTAAGTACATAAGTAAAAGTCGTTATTGAGTTTTACAAACAGGTCTAATCAATTATAGTACTAAACCCTTGAAGATCATACGCTCCTTTCTTCTCACCAATTTCAGAAGTCCTTTCTCTCACAATCCGCAAAAGTGATTGTAGATTTCAACATTATTTTCTGTACTGTATGATGTTTTTATAAAGAAACAAGATCATTAAATTTGTCATAAAATTAAAAATTATCTTCACGTGTTCTTCACTATCTCTATTAATGTATGCAATTTCGTCCTATAATAAGCAGATGACAATCTTGCTAAAGAAAGTTCAGATTAGAACTATTGATAAGCAATTATTTAGACTTAAGCAGAAGGTATGCATGAGGTTTTTTCTTCTAGACTAAACCCTAATATAGTACATGTTATTAAATTTCTAACCTTTAAACTTAGAATCTCCACAGATCTTCTTCATCCAACCTTGTAATCATGTCTTTATCTTTTTTGAGATTGGAGTCTTGCTTCATTTGGAAATCTCTACTTTATAATAGTCTTATCAGAATCCTAGATAAATAACTACCTCCGAACTAGAAGTTTTTGTTCTAAGACTATACTGTACACACACCTTTCTTAGAAATGTCTATAACTAATAAATAAATACCAAAAATATATGATATGAAGTGTCATTTTTGTTGTAAATGCTGCCCACATGATACTGGCGATCTTTCACAGCATACGGTCTCACTTATTTATTCCTCCAATTAAAGAACTTTAGTAGAAAAAAAAAATCCTATCTGTTATCAACGTTGGTTGAATCCAAAAATGAAAGAAAAAAAGTTTGTCGGAAGTGGGCAGCAATGGTCTTTGTTTCATATTGTCATTTCTCTTTTAGAGATAAACTGTATAGATTTTTCCTTGTTCTTTGTTTAATTCTTTAATTTAATTTAATTAATACTGTCCAATCTTATAAGTTGGTGTATGGGCAGTCATGGCAACATGTTGTTAATAGAAAATAGAAAAAAAAGAGAAAAACTGTCGAATAAAATAAGGTAAGTAAAAAAATTGTATATTTTCATTACCATACACACAGTCCTTGTTCAAAAGTTTTATACCATTACGAACTCTTTGAGTTTTTGTCGGGTGTGAAACAGTCTTTTTCCAAAATTGAACCAAGGATTAGTTCTGAATGAAACTATGGGTACCTTGTCGTAGACGATCGCAGTTCGATAACAATTTATCTAGATAGAACGTAAAAAAGTAAGGCGACAAAACACAAAATATCATGTTTCTTTACTTTTAGTGGTAGTTATCAGACTACCTAACCCCATGCAATAATTTTTGTCGAGAACATTATTCCGATAGCACCTCAACAGAATGGATACTCAACATTTTGCATAAACATTTAGAAATGCGGAAGCTTTCTGGCAGATGGGTGGCGCATTTGCTGTCTGACCATTTCGAAGGAGCTTTTGGCCATGTTCAACCGTGATAAGAGAGACTTTTTACGCCGTTTTGTAACCGTGGACGAAACATGGATTCATTACAACACACCAGAGACTAAGGTACAGCTGAAACAGTGGACAGCTCCCGGCGAATCGAAGCCGAAGAAAACCAAGGTCTGTTTGTCGGCAAACAAGATCATGGCCACAGTTTCTTGGAATGCAAACGGTATACTTCACATCGATTGTCTTTAAAAGGGCAAACAATCAAGGGAGTATATTATGCAGAGCTGTTGGACCAATTTCTACGCTGATTTGAAGCAAAAAAGACCGCATTTGTTAAAGAAAAAAATGCCCTTCCACCGGCTCACAAATTGGTGAAATATAATGAATTGCACTAGCAATTGGTTCCTCATCTCCCATATTCTCCTGATTTGGCTCCATCTGACTATTATTTATTCCTAAACTTGAAGTAATGGCTCGGTGGTAAGAGATTTGGGTCGAATAAGGAGGTCATCGCAGTGGCTTATTTTGAGGTCTTCCAGAAATCATATTTTTCGGAAGGTATTGAAAACTTGGAGTATCGTTGGGCGATATGTATAGAGCTTAAAGGAGATTGTGTTGAGAAATTAAATGTGTTTTGCCAAAATAAAATAGGAACATATAAATCCATATCTGGTAAGCTAACTGAAATGGTGCATCAATGATTAATCTACACAGCGCAGCTTCTCCATAAAATCATCATTGGCTAAATGCCCGCACACATTAAAAAATTAGATTTTGCCCTACTGAGCATAACGTAAACATCTACCATAAACATTGTCACTCCTCCATTACACAAAGCAACAGTCTCTAAAAGATCCTTTTAGCATTTGCACACCAAGCTCTTACAGTGTTCCGCTATTTTGTTATAGATCTTGTAGGAAGCGGATTGGAATTGCAGTGGCGATGTCCCAGGTGGTCATCGGTGTGCCTCTGTGTATCGTTGTTGCCTCTGTCTTGCTTCAACATGATGCAAGAACAAAAAGTTAGCTCTGAACGACGTGCCGGTTGTTCCGTCTCGGAGTCTCGCAGGCTCAATATAGCGGTTGGCAGTTGGCCGTTCCAAGTTTTTTGTGAGCGTCGTAATGATCGCGTACGCACCTGGTCTGCTTGTAGACAGTCTTGGTTCTTCGTTAAGAACATCCACGAAATCCGGCAGCACTTGGCAGTGTACAGGCTGAAAAAAGTCTGGGAACTCGTGCTCGACCTCCACAGGAGATAGTGGATGTGAACTTTTCAGTTTCAGTGGACGGTTGTTTGTTATGTTGTTCCAAAATAGATACAGAAGCGGGTGTTATCGATTTCTGCTCGCTGACCCTCGAGAAACTTCTATTCAAAAAAATTGTTCTTTATTAGAAGTTCTTAGGTGACTCGTGTAAGCGATGGGAAGCTGAAGCGAAGTGAATAATACCTCGAGAGGTGCACAGAAAGCTTAGTCCCGCACAAAACTGAAATTCGCTTCGGTGTGCACGAGAATCTGGACGGGTGTCCCGATAAGGGTGGCGGCAATTCTGGGTAGCTTGGGTGCTGGCTTTTGGTGGCCGGATCGGTAAGCGCCTCTGTGAGTGCACGAGGCTGTCGTTTCTTGGAACAATCCCTGTGATGGTGAGTTTAAAGACGTGAGGTAGGTTTTTCTCTTGAGGCTCAGATCTGGTGGGTTTTACTATCTTACTTTCAGTTTCCGAAGCCCTTGGGATTCACTTGTCACAAAGATGGATCGCATTAGGACTTTGTAGAGAGCTAATAACTGTTTATGTTTAATAAACTTTGTTACCGGCTTATCTTGATCTTGTTCTCGTATCTACAGCGCTGCAGAGAGTTGGACATTTCTTGTTTCGCTGTCGGAACGTGAGAGGAAGAAATTTCCTAGGTCTTCTAACATCGTTGTAGAAAGTACTGCTGCCACCCTTTTGCAGCGTCCTGTAAAACTAGGCTCAGTTGGGGCACGTCGAGGAATGTGTCAAAAGAACTACCGTAGATCTTCATAATCGAATTCATTATATTCGGGTAACGTAAAGACTGAATGGTTGTTGGCTGCTTAGCTGGCGGTTTGACATTAGCATTGACATGGAGGCGAAAGGGTCGATGTATTGTGATGCTGTAGGAAAACCTGCTCCGCTGTATATGCCCAAGTCGGCGGCGATGACATCGATGACGTTTTCAAGAGCGCCTTCTCTGGGTCGTGAATTAATGCGGTGTCGCTAGATCAGAAAGTGGTGTCTCGTAGACTTCTTGGATGGTGTTGACCTCAAGTGAAAGGCAGGCTCGGTAGTGAATGCTTCATGCGCTTCGATTTCTTTACTACGGTACTTGATAGCAATGACTTGTATATTATGGCACATTACGGCAATTATATGCGAAATAAAACACTCTATACGAGGTAAACTGCTTAAAGGTTAAAAAAAAATGTAAAGAAGGCTGATGATGAAGGCTCGTTGATGAATTCTGGGAACTATCCGCAGCTCATTTTCCTACATTTCAGACTAAAAATGTTTATTTAAATATATTTAAAGTCATTTGGTCGCCTCGCACGAATACGAAAATATTTTAAATCAAGTCCGTCTCTGACGATAGAGTTACTCTGCTGGCAGTTTTTTGTTTCAGTGACGAGGTCATAAAAATCATTTTTTTCAAAATTTTTTTTTTATTTTTCAACATAGTCTCCTTTTAGAAATATATACTTCTCCCGACGTTCCTGCCATTTTTTTAACCTCTCCAAAAAATAGGATTTGTCGAACTCTCCAAAATACGCCTCTATCTCGGCGATGACTTCCTCGTTTGAGCTAAATTCTTTTCCCGCGAGCCATTTCTTTATGTTAGGAAACAAGAAAAAGTCGCAGGGAGCCAGATCGGGTGAATACGGGGGGCGCGGCAGCAATTCATAACGCAATTCATGCAGTTTGGCGGCGACAACTCCGGATGAATGTGCTGGTGCGTTATCGTGGTGAAACAGCACCTTCTTTTTCGCCAAATGCGGCCGTGTCTCCTTCAATTTTTTGTCGAAGCTGTCGAATAACTCACTGTAGTATTGTCCAGTGATCGTTCTTCCTTTTTCTAAAAAATTCATGAGGATGACGCCGTTCGCATCCCAAAAAATCGTCGCCATGACCTTTCCGGCCGATGGAATCATCTTCGCCTTTTTTGGAGCAGATTCGCCGGGAGAAATCCATTGTTTCGATTGTTGCTTAGTTTCTGGTGTGTAATGATGAATCCAGGTTTCATCAACGGTGACAACTCGACGCAAAAACTCCTTCGAATTTCGCTTAAATTGCTCCAAACACTGCTTCGAAGTTAACAGCCGCATCCGCTTGTTGTCCACCGTTAGCAATCGCGGCACCCATCGCGCCGACAATTTTTTCATCGCCAACTTATCATGTAAAATATTAATTGCCGTTCCGGTCGACACACCTACGGCCTCTGCTACTTCACGCACTTTCGTTCGTCGATCAGCGAGAATCATGTCGTGGACTTTTTTGAATGATTTCCTCGGTAACCACGTCTGCCGGGCGTCCTGGTCGCTCCTCATCAAAAACGGATGTTCGCCCACGTTTAAATTCGTTGAACCAATATCTAACTGTGGTCATAGATGGCGAAGTGTCCCCATAAACAGCATCCAATTTTGCTTTTATCTCCTCGCATTTTTTCCCATCCAAAAACAGAAAGCGAATTACCGAACGATACTGCTCCTTTTCCATCTTAGCTAAAATCACGAAACACGTCTTACTCAAATGGCTGTCAAATCCAAACTAACCTATCAATTAGTCTGCAATTTGTTATACCGTCGTTTGATAGATGGCAGCACACGATGATAACACCAACTTCCCTCAGGAACGCCTTCTGTCGTCAAACACGGGTACTTACTAAACCGCCTTCGTAAGGTGCCCATTTAAACAGCGCATGGTTCAAGGAGGCAAACAGTAGATACATATTGCTGTGTTTTTAGATTAAAAGAAAGCAAAATTCTGAAAATTCAAAAAGTTGCAAACGATTCAATAAGAAAAACATTTAATGTTAATTTTGACTCTTACTGTACAGTTTTAATTTTATTTTATGGCAGAATTCAAATTTTAATACTATCACACCAATTCCAAAATTTCTAAAAAAAGAGAATTATAAAATAATGTGAATGATTTACTCATTACATTCTAAAAACTATTTGCAAAAGGAAAAATTATTTTATGAATCATTTTTTCCTACAAAATTGCACCCTGTTATCTTAAAGCGTAAATAACCAGGTGCATATGGTATATCGTCAAGGTTACCACAAGCGTAATTAAAAGAATTTAAAGCTCTGCGTATGCGTCAAATCTTAGAGATAATTATTTTTATAAAAACTGCTGAATTAACAGAACCTTTGTTTTAATGTGTACATGTTTATAAAAAAATAAAATTAAATGAGACCATCGGCACACCTCAGTCAAAAGAATCGAAAACTGGCAAATTTAGATTTGTCTTTCTTGATGTTTAATGTTTTGAGAGTGGTGTGGCAATTTTCTTAGAAAAATGTTTTAATTTTATTTATTTTGCCTTTTGAATGACATACCACCGCAATATATAATTCATGGAGCTTTCTAAAAAGGCTATCAGAAAGACAGACAAGAAGACAATAAAAGACATCATCAAATATCAAGTTCTCTTAGTATCAAGCTTAATTATATGAAAAAGTCGGGAAAAAATGCAAAAATAGTAAACTGTAAAGGTTAACAAATTGAGAAAGAAAAAGTCAAAGAATTTAGTTTGCAAACCATGTAATTCGGTATAAGTGCGGTTAAAACAGTCATAACCACACTAAAAAAGCAAAAAATTAATCTTGCGACATAACAAAAAACAAGGACGACCCTAAGGACAGTACGAGAAATGAAGTGTATGCTTCGATATCGCAAATACCAATGTATCGTTAGATAAATGTGGAAGTCGATTTTTTTTAATCCCTGGATGTTTACCGTAATATAAAAATGTCAAGTAGAAAAATAATTACTTAATCTAACTTGATACTACTTGAATGTTTCTCATATTATTATGAAGTAGTCGCATAAACTTCTAATGTCATTGTACAAAGGAATTTTCATATTCTCAATATGTAAACTACCTACTTACTTGAGTTCTGTACTTGGTTTATAGCATGTTCATAATACCCAACTTACATGACCTTTTACACAATTATTTTTAACAACAAGATCTTTTGCGTTCTTGCAGCAATAACATTATTGAAATTTTTGCCGGTCCACTTTTTTTTCATAATATCTTTTCTTGGGTATCTCCTTTTTGTAGTAATAAAGGAAAACTATACAAGGCAATAACTTTCAGAATAGTTTACTTCATTTTAAAGTTTTATCGTAGTGAACTTTTATTACACTCTCAAATATATTATTGGATTTCTAAATTACACCAAAAATAATAATAAAATTTTTGTTACTGTGGTAAAAACGGTCTTAATATTGCAAATTCTTTCATTACTATATTTAGGAAGAAAGCGAATAAAGAAAGAACCGAAGGAAACACGAAAGTTGATATATTTAAAGTGTTGCACCTACGCTGAGTGTGGGAACAATCCCACACAAGAAAGGCCGTAACCTCAACTTAATCATTTATTTGTATATTTTCATACCGTTCTTTTATTTGCTTGTCAATCTCGTACTAATTCAAGTTAATTTCTTAACCCTTACTGAACCGCAATTTTTCCAGTATGCACGTACTTTTATAATGAGCTTTTCAAGTTCTACAATTAACACTGACATATTTACAAAGCTAAATTGTAGTTCGAAGCTTTAGACGTAAATTAGGAGTAGAAGCTACAAATAAAAAACAAATTCGGCCACAGAGACAGTCAAGTAAGGCACATACTGCTTTTTGCTACTTACTCTCTATTTAAATATTCAAACGCTCTATGTGGGAAGGTCAAATCCTATGTTAGGCAGTTATGATAGAAGATTAACAGATCAACAGCGCAAGAGGCTTTACTGATTACGGAGAAATAAATTAAAACAGCACACATTTATTAACAAAATTTCGAAGACTGTAATGTTCATTTAGATCGTCTTTGTAGGTTATGTTGCATTATTTCTGACCTTCTGTTAAAAACAGGAATCCTGTACAAAGAGGAAGTATCGATTGTAAGAATTCTGCAATGAGTTACTTTTAATTGTTTATTATTCCAAATATGTATACAACAGATATTTGTTCCAAATAATAAGTACCACGACTCATTCAACAAACCACCTCATCCCCGCTCTCACATCCTCTATCCACCGCGCTGCGCTCTGAGTCAGAATGAAACCCTACCTCCTCCGTTTCGCCTATGTAACCCGCGTATACATTGCGCTTTAATAACAATTCGACCAAAGAAAAAGACGGAGCGGTAATAAAAGCGAATATCTAACCGTTTACACATGGTATACTAATACCGATAGATATCCGACTGTACCGAATCATTACTAAAACCGAACCCACCGAATTATCGACATCCTACTGTAGACTTCAATAACTGCTCCGTTCTCGAAACTATTTACAATTTTTAGCGTCCCAGGAGAAATTCCCAATCCAAGAGATCTCAAGACACAAGAAGTCATCAAAAAAAGAAGGTAAGAAATCTCAGTCGAGAGAGGACACTCAATCTGAAAAACCGTCAAAAGAGAAAAACAAAGGCCCTCAGGTCAAGCAATTCCCAAACTGAACAGTACAGACTCTTAGTCCGAAGATCGTCAAGTAGAGTATAAAAACAGCTCCGTTACCACCAAAGCAACTGCAAGAACTGACATATACCGTATCACTGACTAATTTTTCCGATGAAAAATCAAAGAAGTTTTGGATATTGACAAAAAACAAATCAATTGAAAAGATGAAGAAGTTCAATCGATCTACAAAGGGTTCAATAGAATGCAGAAGAAAACAATGCCCTTCACCAAGTGAAGACGTCAGATTATTAAGCCGACGACGCTTTCCTACCAACCATTATTAAATTATATACGAGTAGTTGATATCACGACCAATTCGTTTACCATCGCTGGTGTCCTAATTGGTACTGTCACTGTTTAACTGTTAGGAACTCATCCTATTCCAACTTACATCGTCTCCACTGTAACAGATCCGTATATCCACTTTTCCTTCCCTCGTTGCAAAAGCCCAAAGATGGATTATATTTGTCTATAAGAGTGACATGTCAAGTTCGATGGTAAGCCGAGCCAGTTACAACATCTAGGAAGTTAACCTCTTGCCAGTATTTTCTGAAAGGTTAACCGAAGGTGCGCTGTACTGCTATCGCAACAATTACAAACAATACAAGAGGTGGAAAGACTTTAAGAGTAGCTTTGAAGATTTCTACTTACCAGCAGACTGCCACATTAATCTAGAAACGCAAATCAATTTATCAGTCAACGAGTACAACAAGAAAATAAATCCGTGGCAAACTACGCAACTGTTCTTCAGATGCTAATGTTCTGTTACAGCAGTTACTAGTTACACCGCAATCTATAAAGCAATTTGACAAAGAAAATCAAATAATCAGAGAGTATTTACAAAGAAATGCCATCCAAGAGTTTTTAGTAATCACCAACAACCGTTCTTACTCAACCGTAAAATACTCCAACCTATATAAATCCAATCCGAAACTCTCCAAGCCTGCAGAATCCGACAAAATAAATAAAAAAGACAGCTTGCCGCCATAATATGCTGGACATATGGACAAACCTGTTTGATTTAGGTAGGGCAGTTGTGCTTAAGATGGCATACTTTCTCTTTTAAGACAAATATTAAAAAAAAGCGATTTTGTATGAATTATAGCCAAGCGTATGTTTAGAAGGGTTTATTAATTATCCAACAGGAATAAGTTTCAAGACTATCAGTACTTCAATAAAAATTAAACAAATAAAAAATCAAACAAAGGTTGTTGTGTGTAACGACATATATCAGTCTAAGACGGCATTCTTAATTATCCACGCGTAATCCATATACAAATTCTTCTTTCTTGCAGGTATGTCTGCGCAAATGGTGTGACATCAGAGGCCTAGAGTGCCTAAACAATTCATTGCAATAAATGCAGGCAAGATCAGTTTCATCGTCATAGTTCGTCGTCAGATATGGCACGCTTTGTCTGCTTTCAAACTCATAGATATCTGCAATTATCCTTTTCTTTTTCAGCTCTACTTAAGCTTTAACGTCGTTCATAAAAGGACTGCCCATCAGAACCTGCAAACCAGCTACTTTTCTTGTTGCTTGGGCCTTCCCTGTAGAGGCAGTTTTTGGTAGTGCTGATATGTTCTGTAGCACCCCTTAGTGGTAGAAGGTGTCTCCTTTTCAAGAAGTGTTTGCTCAGACAGAGTTTGAATGTCACTATGTCCTTCCAAACTAGACGTTTAATCAGAGCTGCTTGTGACGAAGTTTGAATGTCACCATGCCCTGTCAAAATAGTTGGAGATGACGATGATTCTTCAACGTCTTGAGCAACGTTTTTCGGGACATCTGCAATATCCATCTGACCTTCATTCATTTCGATGTGTGGGTTGAACGGGTTAATTCCGCTATTCTCACAACCACTCGTGGCATTTTTGACTGTAGCAGCATATTCATAGGCTGTTCCAAAGATTTGAGCAACCTGATTAGAGTTATACGGTTCTACCAAAATGATTTTTCATGCAGATGGCAACCACGCGGTCGTAATATACCTGCAGTAGCCCAAAACATGATATGTCTGACGGTTGCATTATGTGAGTGCAATGGGCCGGGAGACAGAGCATTATCACCCCGTTAGTCTTGGCATATTCGAGTGCTTCTAGATATTTGTAGCTGGAATGGTCGTCAAGGATTAGCAGCGCCTTGTTTGTTAAGGTGGCGCTAACAAAGGTAACGAAATGCCGCATCCACTTCAAAGAAAGTTCACCCATCATATAGCCAGTGACATATATAGTGCAGTTCCAAAGTGTCTAGCCCTTAAAATATTCAACCTTGTAATGTTTTCTTGGTATTATTAGCGTAGGTATTAGCACAGACAATGCTGACATGCTCACCACGCCCAGCACTAGTTATAGCGCCAACCTGCTTCTTTCCTTTGCATGCGAATACCTTTGGAGGTTTTGCACTGTACTAGACCCAGACTCGTCCATATTTGTGCTGGGATCATTTTATCAGTCACTGTCTTCTCCAAAAGCGCGAAAAATTTTATTATTATTTAATGTCCTCGCTCTTGCCGCTGATGTTGGCTCAGGAGCTCTTAGTGAGATGTTGGGATTGCGTTCTTTAAACCCTTTCAGCCAATCTCAGCCAGCAGTTTGATTAGTCTTATTAAATCTGTGATCCAATCTCGCCCTTTCTGCAAATTCATATGCTAATCTTCTTACTTCAGTGGTGTTCAATCCAAAAAGTTTCCTTTCAAAGTCCAGAATATAATTTGTAGTTCTTTTTCCAACTCTGGGTCATTGGTTAGCTTATAGTGACCAAGATTTACTGGAACATGCTGGTAGTGACCACGAAGCGTTGCTTGTGGCACGTTAAACCGTTTTAATGCCATAAGCCAATCCATCGCATTCTCTCTAACAGCTTCAGTGTTCATGTCCTCTTATGACCAGCTCTTCCATGTCGAAGTTCGTTTATAATTGACATGTCCAACGTCATGGTATCTTATCGTAACCGTAAGTGAATGCAAAAAAAATATTGTTTGTTGCGGCACGCACTTTGAGGTTAGAATATCAGTTGTACAGTATTTGTGGTCCACATTGACCCTAGATTACAGATAAATTATCTCAATTTGAAGAATTCTTACCTGACGAGTATTTCCAGCTCAATATATATACAAACTTGCTTAAATCTTTTTTGCATTTACAACATTTTCGACACTGGCCACACATACAGGCCGACCATATAACGTTACTGTCACTCATAGTATGCGAATATTTATATATAAAAGATATTAAGCTGTGTCATCTTACCTGACTAAGTCATCTTAGGAAAAAGGGATAATGTTCACAGAATTTGAGTACTGCAACTTTCGAAGCAACCTATAACATATCTCTCAATATCTTTACTTTCCTATTAGATCTACATAATCATTTGAAGATTTAAGTGTAGTACGGATTTTAGACAGTACCCGTCTCAATCGCAAAAATATCCGCGTGTTAAATGGAACTGTTACAAACATAACAAAGACTTATAATCCGAGACGTCCATAGAACTAATACCTTCCATCACACACCCTACCTGAGATACCAGGATACCAGGTGCTTCTGGGAATGGACTTCCTTAAAACTATCAATATTCAGGTAAACCTGAGAACCAGAAGTGTCTTCATGGTAAGTAGAAGAAACCCCAGCAACAGCATCCACAATAAGTAACTGTAAACTTTCATTTAATTATTTTTTATATGCTATTAAATTTATTTGTTAAAACACTAAAAGATGTGCCTGTATCCTGTATTGTCAGATGCGTAATTGATTTGTGGTGGTTTTGACATGCCAAAGTCAAGTCATGGTCATTTCTGTGACTTTTGTTGGCCATTTACTTCCCTTCATGGAGATGAAGCATTTGTAATTCGACGTGAAAACGCAGCAGGCTGTAAGCGTTATAGATAAGGAGTGAGGGAAGTTTGGTTGGTCCAAAAGAAAATTTCAAAGAAGCAAAAAATGCGTTCCGTTGTTGGCTCGGCTCCCATTTCTCCGCCACTGCAACCCAACTTTGCAGATGTTCTTGTATACTATGCAGGCATCATGGATGGCAGATCTGGCGTGATAAACTAAGACAGAAAGCACGTCGCCTGGAGGATGGGAACTTGATAGACTGAAAGACGAAGTCTCCTGGACTTGGATTTGTTGAATAGGGTTTTCCGATTAGCTGGATTGCCACTTGGATCTTGTTGGAATTGGGTTTCATTTTCTACCGCTGCGATAAATCAGGACGCGCACGACAGAGTTTTCGAGAAGACGACATCGGAGTGTAATGGTGCTCAAGGGCGATACTATGGGTGAATTGAGCCAGAATGAATCAGTCCAGAGGGTGAAAAACATCGTAACAATGGAACCTTATAGAATGTTAGTGCACGAGGTGTAGACTTTAACTTTGGAAAGATTATAGGAAAGAAATGTGCGTACATGTCACCGATTTGAATACAAAAAGGCATTAATATACTGCAAAAAGGCCATCTTTTGCACAGATTAAATAATTTAACTTTGTAATATTACCATACCTTTTGCATTATTAACTCATAAATACGTAGCTTTAGTTTTTTAGAAATTGAAACGCTTTAATTAATTAAAATGAAAATTAGACTGATTGCCGTTTACAGAAACGTATATATTTTGTCTTTGCAAATTTTATTTTCTGCTTTTTTGTCTTTACGAAACAGTTATTCAGAGAAATTATAAAAATACAGTAACTATAGTTATGGCAAAACTAGTATCCTTATAATTTTGCTGCTTGCTTGCAAATTAGCACAGCAAACTTGTCAGAAACAGGAGGAAAAGAAAATTTTAACCAACGAGTCTTTTATTTAGCCAATAGACTTGTTGCAGAAATTTTAATAACGAGATAAAATTTTTTTGAAGAAAGAAAACGAACCCTCACATCCCGAGTTCGCGTGATTAGATGGCATACTTTTGTGCGAAAATTAGATTTTGACCGATTTGACCCGCAGAACAATCAATAGAGATGGACAGCAGACTTCTTTGAAAAAGTCGTTATTTATCTTTCTCCACACCCTGTATATACACGAAATAAAAATTCTAAATTAACTTAGTAGTACACATAAATAATGCTACTATACATACATAAGTTTGTTTGTTTATTAAACTTTGCGTTTCTCCCAATATTATAATATAAACAAAACAACAGTCATGGATTTATGTAGATTTAAAAAAATTAAAAACAAACATTTTTTTTAAACTGTACAAGAAAACAAACAAAAGTAAAAAAACTCTCCTTTTATAGTAAGACTTTTTTTCTTGCATCGCCATATGATAACGACGGAATTCTTATCAAAAGTTTTTATTTCGGTATCCCTGGAGTTTTCCTATTTCCGGAATTAGATAAAAACTATCGTTTTAGAATGAGAAAACCGAAAAGGTTAATAACTATTAGGATAAAATTACCAAGTAAAAGGAATCCTGAATAGAAGATAGAAATCTACAAGAAATTATCAGATCAACGTCCAGACGTACGTAAACTGAATACCAAACAACTTAGAGGAAATCCCTTTTCTAAATTCGGAAAGGTGTAAAAGAGCTGGTGATTGAGACTGAAAAAGTCGTCTCACTTTCAAAAGAAACAACTTTTCAAAGGTAAAGATATTTTTTCTTATGGATATATATACAAAGTATAAAGGAAGAAATTCCAAATATTTACTTTTTTTTAGCATGAACTTACAAAGGTCAATATGTATATGAATGTAAAGCAAAAGGGGAAAACTTGAAAATATTCTGTAATGCACTTCAAAACTTTGAAGTTTAAAGGATTATAAAAAGAAAAATATTCCCATATTTCTATTTATAAGCAAAACTTCTTTTTTGACAATTATGTACCTTCCATTCCAAAATGTATTTTGATTCTATTGTTAGTAAATTAAAATAAATAAAAAGTAGGCAAATAGATTCACAAATAACTGAAGTAAATCCTTTGATAGCGAGAAATGTAGACTTATTTAAACAGTTTCTAAATTTACATCTGGCGTTTCACAAAGGTTTTTTGATGACATCATGTAAATAATAGTTAAAAGTTGTATTATAAAAAGTTAATTAGAAATTTTAATAACTGCTATACAGGGTGTAAACGATATACGGCAAATACTCGGCAGGAAGATTCTCCGACAGAAATTACGCTTTCTTTGTTATATAACCTTTTCTCTTAACCCTCTAAGTGAGTCTGGTACGCATTTGTGCCACTTACAGTTACGGGTCATGGTGCATTTCCATTGATTGTTATTCTAGTTCTTAAAATTCCTGCTATCCTAAGAAGTCTCTTTGGTACATCTTTGTACCGCTTTAGGTTACTTGAAGTACGAGTGGTTTATATTTGTACCTACAAAACTTTGTACGCTTAGTGCCAAGATTAGTGCCTTGTTTTGTAATTTTTGTGCAGTTACTTGATGAAAGCTTCAAAATAAATGTCAGTAATGTCTTCAATATGATCCACATTTTGTTTATCAGTAATAGTGGTATTAGTGATAGTTTCCTTAGGGGCCGAAAATAATAATTTTAGAATTTTGAAGTTAGATATTTCCTTTAGCCGCAAAGATTATTTAGCAAGTTTTCATTTTTCTTGGGTAAAATTGTTTCTACATATAGTCTAATATATAGTAATTATGATGCATGTTGTGTTTTGTGCTGTGGCGATTTTGGCAAAAATAATAATTATACATTCATCACAACGTTGCTAAACTGTGTGTGGTTTTTTATTGCAGTAAGTGTAATGTAAAACTGTAAATGTTTAAAATCTCTCTGCTATATTTCTCTTTTTGGAAGCTAAGGGTTATTTTATTTATTTATTTATTTAGATGGAAAAAAAGTATTTTGATCTAAATAATCCTGACGACGACTATTTGATCAATGACGTAGCCATCGACTCGGAAGCCAAAGGTGATAAAAACGCGAAGGATAATTTTCCTCCTACATCAACATCTTATATACGTTCATCGCATGCGGGTTCAAATGAAGTGGAAGAATCGGCGATCAAAACGGCACGATCAATAAGATAATGTTCTCGAACAAGACATGCCTGCACCAAGAGCTATAACTGACAACGAGGAAGACACGCCTGGTAGTTGCTCTTCGGACGAAGATCGTGTATGAAGGAAAACTTCTAAGGAGCCACCCGACATTGTCAACAGTAAGCTTCAAGAAGTACGCAATTGGATCTAAACAGTCCAGTGCAAAAATTCTTACAAGTTCTGTCTCCAATATTTTTGCAATACATTTTAGAACATTCAAACTTATATGCCGCACAAAACCACACACTGTTTGAATTACATGTAGATGAGCTCAAATCCTAGATGAAGATATTAATAATAATGATGGGATTTCATACCTTACCTAGCATGAACTGACTGGAATAGCGATTGCAACTTCAATGTTGCCAGCATACAGAAAATCATAACACTGAATTGCTTTCTAAGAATTACTCGAAATGCTCACCTAAGTGATAACTCTGTAATGTCAAAAAAGGGAGAAGTTGGATTTGACAAACTTTATACGATAAAGCCTTTTTTTGGATTACATCAACAAAAAGTTCCAAATGCTGTTCCATCAGTCATGATATTTATCTGTTGGTGAATCGATGGTGAAATACAAAAGATGAAGCAGCTAAAACAATATAGGTTGATGAAGCTTATCAAACGGGTCTTCAAAGTATGGATTATAGCCTGATTCTAGCGCAAACAAAAGCGATTCTTTAGGAGAACGTGTAGTAAGTGCTTTGTCATATGCATTTGAAGACTTTAGCTACTGCCTATTTTTTACCGATTTCTTTTCCTCGGTGGTACTAACTGAAAGATTTACGAAAGAAACTTTTTGCTGTGCTACCATAAGATAAACCAGAAAATATTTTCCAAAATATGAACTGAATTCTGACAGAGATATGAAAAAGGGAAAATTTAATGGAGTAATTGCAGAAAATATTTCAGTATCGAAATCTGAAGATAGAGGAAAGAAATCTGTTTGCGTAATAAGCACCATGCGCAACCTCCAAGAAACGGCAAAAGTGCTTAGAACACAAGCTTGGTCCCGCACAAAACTGAAATTCGCTTCGGGAAGGGTGGCTGCAATTCTGGCTAGCTTGGGTGCTGGCTTCTGGTGGCCGACTCGGTAAGCGCCTTCGTGAGTTGATAACGGTTGGTTGGTTGCTAGTATCACAGTTCACTGCGGTTGCTGGTTAGGACAGCAATATCGTTACATTCTGGTTGCTATTTTTCGTTTACTCAGAATACGAAGAGGCCCCTTTGCCATTTCCCTGGTTACCAGCTCGAAATTAGCGTAACTTGAGACAATCCCTGCGGGGGTGAGCTTAAGGACATAGAGTAGATTTGTCTCTTGAGACTCAGACCTGGTAAGTTTCACTATCTTACTTTCAATTTCCGAAGCCCTTGGGATCAACTCGTCACAAAGACGGATCGCATTAGGACTTTGTAGAGGGTCACGAGCTCCTATTTAGCTAATAACTTTTTATGTTTAATAAACTTTGTCTTGACCTTGTTTTTGTATCTACAGCGCTGCAGGGAGTTGGACATTTCTTGTTTCGCTGTCGAAACGTGAGAGGAAGAAATCTCCCAGGTATTCTAACGTAGTTGTAGAAAGTGCTTGCTGATGCTACCATTTTGCAAAGTCGCCGCGAAACTAGGCGGCAGTCCTAACTGGCAACTGCTCAATTGGGGCACGTCGAAGAATGTGTTAAAAGAACTACCGTAGATTTTCATAATCGAATTCGTTATACTCGAATAACGCAAAGTCTTTGAGTGGTTGTTGGCTGCTTAGCTGGCGCAACAGCGCGCCAATCAGGTCGCTGTCGGTTTGACACTGTTCGTACTGGCTGCTGCGCTGACATGGAGGCGAAAGTCTCATGTATTGTAGTGGTGTAGAAAAGCCTGCCTGTGAAAAGCCGGGGAATTTGATAGCAGGGTGCTGTATATGCCCAATTCGGCGGCGATGACGTTTTCAAGGGTGCCCTACTCTGGATCGTCAATTACTACGATGTTACTAGATCAGAAAGTGGTGGCTCGTGGACTTAATAAGCACCATGTGCAACCTCCAAGAGACGACAAAAGTGCTTAGAATACAAAAGGACAGTTCTAGGGCATTAATCACCTGAAACCACACTGAACATGTCAAAGCATAACGCGAAACCAATGACTCACCTGAATATTCAATAAGCACTTGCATCAGAACTTATTGCAGGACAAGTATCGATGAGCATTGAATGGTTTCCTTTGTTCAAGCACTATACCCTTTCAGGAAACATTTCTTCCCAGCTTCTTCAACATCATAATTAGAAGATCAGGCTCTACAAAACCCAGCAGCTGCTTTTTGAACTTCTGTATCCTTCTTATATAGGCTAGCAAAAGCGGCTTTGACTTTTTGAATGCGACTGATGTATCGCATCTCGTAAAGGCATGCAAGAAGATAATGCGCTAAAGGTCGAGTTCTTGCAGATCCTTTGTTGAGCATGCCTTTGTTTTCCCATGACCAGGTTTGAAAAACACAATCTCCTTATCCCTTGGTGTTATGCCGTTAGGAGCACTACGAGGTCAATCATCATTGTGTCTGCATCATCTGGACCCTGTCAAGTTGAAATTCCATTATCCTGCAGCTTGAAGTTTGAAGTTGTCAGCTGATTGAAGAGGAATTGATCCTGCTTAACCACAATCACAGTGTCTTGATTAATCATGATATCAACTGACTTTCTCATCCGGTACCGACACCTCTGTTCGGCAGATTTAGTACTTGTTCCTGTAGTGGAGTAGCCATCTCTCAATAGTGTTTTATTATGTTGGTGACATATTTTTCATAGATTGTTGAAACAGTAGATCCTCTTAGCTAAACCACTCTATGTATTAGGAAACCTCAATCAAATGTCAAAATCGTGTATGTTAACTCCTTCAGTGGGCTGAAACATGCTATAAAACACTGACTTACTACCTTAAGGTAGTGCAAACGAGGCGGTTCAATAAGTACCCGTGTTAGAAATGAAGACACAATTTTTATCAAAATTTTTTTTTTATTTTCCAACATAGTCTCCTTTTAGAAATATACACTTCTCCCAACGTTCCTGCCATTTTTTTAACCCCTCCAAAAAATAGGATTTGTCAAACTCTCCAAAATACGCCTCTATCTCGGCGATGACTTCCTCGTTTGAGCTAAATTTTTTTCCCGCGAGCCATTTCTTCATGTTAGGAAACAAGAAAAAGTCGCAGGGAGCCAGATCGGGTGAATATGGGGGATGCGGCAGCAATTCATAACGCAATTCATGCAGTTTGGCGGCGACAACTCCGGATGAATGTGCTGGTGCGTTATCGTGATGAAACAGCACCTTCTTTTTCGCCAAATGCGGCCGTGTCTCCTTCAATTTTTTGTCGAAGCTGTCTAATAACTCACTGTAGTATTGTCCAGTGATCGTTCTTCCTTTTTCTAAAAAATCCATGAGGATGACGCCGTTCGCATCCCAAAAAATCGTCGCCATGACCTTTCCGGCCGATGGAACCATCTTCGCCTTCTTTGGAGCAGATCCACCGGGAGAAATCCATTGTTTTGATTGTTGCTTAGTTTCTGGTGTGTAATGATGAATCCAGGTTTCATCAACGGTGACAACTCGACGCAAAATCTCCTTCGGATTTCGCTTAAATTGCTCCAAACACTGCTTCGAAGTTAACAGCCGCATCCGCTTGTTGTCCACCGTTAGCAATCGCGGCACCCATCGCCCCGACAATTTTTTCATCACCAACTTATCATGTAAAATATTAATTGCCGTTCCGGTCGACAAACCTACGGCCTCTGCTACTTCACGCACTTTCGTTCGTCGATCAGCGAGCATCATGTCGTGGACTTTTTGAATGATTTCCTCGGTAACCACGTCTGCCGGGCGTCCTGGTTGCTCCTCATCAAAAACGGATGTTCGCCCACGTTTAAATTCGTTGAACCAATATCTAACTGTGGTCATAGATGGCGAAGTGTCCCCATAAACAGCATCCAACTTTGCTTTTATCTCCTCGCATTTTTCCCATCCAAAAACAGAAAGCGAATTACTGAACGATACTGCTCTTTTTCCATCTTAGCTAAAATCACGAAACACGTCTTACTCAAATGGCTGTCAAATCCAAACTAACCTATCAATCAGTCTGCAATTTGTTATACCGTCGTTTGATAGATGGCAGCACACGATGATAACACCAACTTCCCTCAGGAACGCCTTCTGTCGTCAAACACGGGTACTTACTGAACCGCCCTCGTATATGTATGCACTTTAGCGGAAATTTATTATTGTACAACTTTATCTCAAAGCACTTTACTCTAGCAGTTCCTTTAATAGTATTTTCTATGTATGTTCAGCTAGTCGTCAGATTGAAATGTGAATTATTCAGTAATTAATTTTCAAATTTAAAATAAATCAATACCTGGCGCCCATAAATAAGTCCATAAAATCTCAATAACGTACAGTACCGTTTTGTTATTGTAAAGAATTGATTTTTCCCGACGGGGTTACAGCCGTTGGCGTTTGCGATTTTAATATCTCAATAAAAGTAAAAACTAATTATTCCAACATTATTATTCAAATAACATCGGTAATATACATATTTGTGCCCATTTCTATCAAATACAGTTTCATGTTATTTAGTTGAACATAAAATAATCGCCATTATAATTAGACTGGTTCTATTTGTTACAATAATTAAATTGCTGTCTTTGTGTCAAGTTACGTAAACTGGAAAGGTTGGAATATGTAATCAGTCGTATGGAAGACAGACAACCACTATTTATATAATTATAGTTTTCTCCATTCAAATCATGTCAATGCACAAATCGATATTGATTTCGTGTCTTCAGCAAAATAATTTGTACAAAGTCATTATATAATATTGTATTTGCGAATTGCTGTTGACTGCTTCCAGTAAAGCAAACGATTCTACAAGTTACTTAAATTCAAATAAGAATATGTATTACACCTTTTAAGGCAAACTCACACAAAAAAGAAAAAGTTTTTTTCAGTTTCATAAACAAATTTCATCGAAACTAATTAGATTAAATTCAAGCAAAGTCCGCACACATTTGCGCATTACTAGGCAAGCTTTGAATAAATTAGACCTTCTCGTTTCCTTGAATACATTGGTTTTATTTTTCAACCTGTCCTTCCCAAATAAAGCTCCCAAGCCCTCAAGATATTTCCCAGTAATTCGGGGACGAAGTCTCACGACAAGCCAAAAACCACTTTGATGTTGTAAACATTACCAAATTTTATTTGTTCACTTCATCATACTATTTTACTAAACAAACTTTAAAATTTTGAGTAAGCCGGAATGTTTTTGATATTAACACAGTACCAACAGAAATATTGTATGTATTTAAGTAGAACAAATTTGTTGAAATCATAACGCTTGCTTAAAAAAGAATTAATTACCTAGCTATTTTATTATTTGCATGCTCATAGAAAAGGAGCAAATTAATATCGGATGTTCACAGTTAGATGTTCACAATGTTCTCTCTCATATCACCATTTCCAGTTTCTCTTCGGAAGAAACATTTCTACCTTTCGATATTAGTTTCAATTTGAGAAGGTGCGTTATCGACACCAATGCCGTCATACAGCAAAAGGCCTAATCACATGTTACTATGACCTGTTCCTCCAACTTAGTTGTGGCTACTAATCCACGCTTTGTAAAGAATACGTCATACATGCTTTTGCCTTTTGTTCTCTATCGGTTGGTATCGGCTCATCTTCAAAGACCATTTCTTAGCCTGTTGCTACCTTTCAAGCTGTTTTCACATCATTTTACACGTACATCTTTTTGTTAATTGCCTAAACAGTAACGTACTAAACCGTGCAAACCCTTCTAAATCATAAATGGCAGTGAAAAATTAAATCCATTGCCACAGCATGAATGCCAATTAACTCTTCAATCTTCACATGAGTTTAATGATTTCCTGCCACTAGCTTTTTCATGATAAATTTTGTTTTGTAACGGCCGTATCAGAACGTCCCAAGCGAGAATCGTTGTAGTCCAACCCGTGTCCAGTTTTAATTCTTTTAAAATGGTTAATGGAAGGTAAAGCCATAACATGGAATAGCATAGCCGGCGCGTGTTTATATTGAGTTCTATTAAGAAGAGTAATTGAAAACAAATCCTGAGTTTGAGTCACAGGAAGTGGCCTGTGGAAAGGCGGGTGCTGACCCGTGTTCGTTTTTGCATTACTTACTTCCTTACATATCCAGTCCTCGTCTACCGTGAGGTGTTGAGGGTCTATAATTATCCATGCCATTGTTTTATCTATCCACATTTTATTCAATATCTTTTTCAGGATTTCCTCACCTTCCAACCCCATCCTCTGCAGCATTTCCGGTTTAATTTCGTTTATACCGGCTGCTTTCCCATTTTCAATCTTTGCAGTGCTTCTTCTACTGAAATCTCCTCATTTTTATGTTTATTTCCTCCCTATTTTCTTCTCTACCTAAGTAATTCGGAGAAGAACGATTTCGCTTTTTCCCGTTTCCCTCACTTCCTTCTTCCAGCTCTTCTCTGAATTATATCCCATGATTCCCTCTTTGCCTGCTTAACCACTTCTTTAACTTTCTTTCTCTGGGTTTGGTAATCCTTGTCATCTTTATTGGTTTTCGTGTTGAGATAGTTTTGCTTTTAAACCTTTTTATTTCTGATTTCTTCTTTCAGATTGTTCTGCCACCATGGCGTTTATTTTCTCTTGCTAGTAATACTCGCTACTTAGCATTACTTAAGAAGGTTATTTAAGGGTGTAAGTCCGGCTTTGAATCACAAAAGATGGTCCGTGGGAGAACAAAAGCATAACTTGATCCGTGTTCGTCTCTAGCTCCCTTAAACAGGTTACTTACTGCTTGTAGCGTGTTGGAAGTAACCCCGATCGGTGTCACCGTAGCGCCATTGCCTGTTTCTACTCCAAAAGGATTAAAAGAGGCACATGAGCTAGCTTATTTGGTCTATTTGGCATCAAAGGTTGAAAGATCGTAATCCTGACTGAATAACACAATTTTCCAGCAGATTTAGTCTTCTTTCTGTCCGGTAACTCGGTTCAAGTCTCGTGATTTCTCCAATAAATGTCCTTTAGATAGACTTGTAACTTGTATCTGATATGTGTGTGAACCCTAGGGTGAATTTGTCCTCGTCGAAGTTGAGGGTATTGATGAACTTTGGTTAAGTAGCTGCCTCAGCGATCGTTCGATGCTGTGAGTTAGTAGTGAATGCTTTGGGTTCTTGGCTGTTGAAGTTTCTTAAGCGGCAAGGTAGAGGGACGTAAATCCTCAGCATTACTAATGCTTGACCTCTGACCCAGCTACGAGAAGGCACTTTGCAACGCACAAGATGGCTGCGTCGTGTTGGTACAAGCGGTAGTGTCGTCCATCTGGTTGGAGTAAAGAGGAAGAAAATAACAACGAACTAAATATGCAATTCCTGACAAGCTACAGTTCTAACTAGTTCAAATTTCAGCGACGTCAACAAGGTTTGCTTTACTACATTGTAATATGGTTTTACTATAACGTTTGCAAATAGATAATATGAAGTAACTTGATACGCATTCCTTTTATTGTGTTGGTCTGGAAATGCTGACTCGCTGTTCGGCACACTTTCGATGTATGCTAATATGTAATATTGGTAATGAATGTGTTTTATATCTTGATTTAATTAAATAAGTAGGAAACTTGGAAATAACAAGGAAAATGGTCAATTTCAAATATGAACATTGTTTACATTTAAATTTGGATTGAGCGAGATCCTTATCTTTGGATTTCGCAAAACATCGTGGAGAGCGTCCCATCTAATGACATTACACTCTCTACTATCCCCGTAATAGTAACATCCTTCGTCCAAGAAAATTAAACTTGCGCGATTATATTTGTTTGGTTCATGTCACGGCCTCCAGCACCTGCAGGCCAATAATTGTCTACAGGTTAGATATTTTCATTGTCAATGCCCAAAAATACAGGATGACACCAAGAGTGATATCTTTCACGAAATGGAAAAGGGTTAGGCATCATTCAAGCCAGACATAGACCAACTACAATTTCAGAATTTCCATGGATTATAATAATAGTCCATGCCATTCTGGTCATGCCAAAAAGTATCTTGGCTTTTGTATGAAACTGGATGATGTCCAATCATTGATAAGTTCTGATGACACGCCTGGGAATGAGTAATCCCCTGTTAAAACTTCTTTAAATGCGCGTATTTTCGATGAGAACCAACAAAAGTAATCTCTTGTAAATAACAAATAATACTGTAAACTGCAACATTATGACATGTTAAGTGATATAACCTTTGCTAGACATATTTCTCAAGATTGCACCTACATGAGTTAGGTTAGGGAAACCAAAGTTGTTCATTATTTTTAAGATATCTGCAGTTCACTACTGTGTCCAATACCGGCGTTGCTATAGATGCCATAGTTTTGGGAGCTTTAGTGCTCCGGTCTTGTAGTAGCTGAAATTAGAAGGTCCAAAGAAACTGAAACCGAAGTCTAAGTAACAAAACAAAAGTAACAACAATATTATGTAAGTTCAGCCCACTTTTGCCTCATAGGATTGATAAAGATTATAAAATTAAATAAAACATCAAAATTCAGAATTCCTAATAATTTTTTTCGTCTTTTATGAAATAAGATACCGTAACGTCAAGTTATAAAACTGTCTAATCAAATTTGGGTTTCAATCACGTTTGATAGAAAGTCTTTTCTAAATAAGAACAGTTTTGGTGTTTTAAATAAGCAAATGGGGAATATTCTCCAAATATAGCTAGATTTATTAGTCATACCAAAGAAGCTTCTTTACTGACTTACTTACTTAATCCAAGCCCCAAAAACCGCGAAGTGTAAGCGCAGCACAAAGTCCCTAGTCCGAGTATAGGCTTTATCCAGTCTGATGTTCCTGGCCTAGAATCTATCCTTCACATCATCCATCCACTTTTTCTCGGTCTTCTCCTCCTCCTTTTTCCATCCATTACCGCTAGGATTCCCTGCTCTCATCCATCCTCTCGAAGTGTCTCCACCATCTAAGCTGGCCTCCATCCTCTTTGATATTCACAGACCCCAAGCGCAGTACGGACTATCTGATTTTTCTAACCCTATCAATCCTTGTCTTCCCTTTTATTTCTCGTAGAAAACCCATTTCTATTGCCTCTATTTGGCTGTGCGCTGCCTGCGTAAGCGTAAGCGTGTGGGGAGATGTGTAGAGTTGTATATTGCCAATTTAACTCTTTTGGATATTGTCCAATTATTTAGGAATTCCGATTTTATGGTAGCCTTCCTGCAGCGACAACTCGATTGCTAAGTTCCACGTTGGTCTTCCCATCTTGACTACCTAAGTACTTGAAAGCATCTTCTTCTAGTTTTTGGCCTTCTAAGGATATATTATTCCGTTTAGCTTCACAGCTAGAAATCACCATCATCTTTGTCTTGCTAAGGCTTATCTTCATATCGAATGTCTCCAATTCTTCTTTCCGAATGTTGAGATTGAACTGGAGATCACGGGCCGAAGCTGCTAGTACCGCAACATCGTCTATGACAAAACCAGTTTAGCCTGAAGTTACCTAGCCTAAACCTCTTCATCCGCTCTCTGCACCTCTTAGTGACTTTATCGGGCATGTCAATAAATAAGAAGAGCACCCTTGTCTCAATCATTGATTGGTGATAAAGGCTTCTAACTTCTCATTAGCAGTCCTGATAAAGCTCCTCCAGTTGCTGTACAGACTGCTGGTAGTCATCCTCTGACGCTCCATATTCTCGCAGCAGTTGCCAGATCTGTTCCCTGGGAACTCGGTCAAAAGCCTTCTCGAGGCCAGATGAACCTTCCTGTTGTGCTCTATCAACTTCTCTCCCATTTGCCGTACGATGAATATAAGGTCCTGGGCGCTTTTCACTCCTCGAAATATGCACTGGGAGTCTGCCAGTCTGCTATCCAGAGCAGTACCAAATAAGCTAATAAACATAATGGCGTTATAAAATTATCAAGAAATTACAAGAGATTTGATTCAAATACCAAATAAATATTTATTTGCAGATTTTGGAGCTTGCTTTATATTGGAAATCTTTTAATGGTAAAGAGGTAAAAACAGCAGCACCAGCAACCATGCACCAAGGCGATGGACTGTAATAAGAGCGTATTTAATTTGAAACTCTAGTATTAAATATGATAAAAAGTTCAGTCCCTTACATTTACCTAGATATCTGAGAACAAGTAACTACATTAAAAGTGTAAATCTTTCAAGGTTCAATCAAGCTCGTGGCAACTTGGAAAATCAATTCTTCGTTTTCGGAAAAGCACAAGGACGCTTTCCACGCCGTTTCGGCAATCTACGTCACTCACTCAATCTAGCAAAAATCGACCTATCAAAACTATGAAACGTATTAAAAAAGAACGTTACAAACTAATAAAAAGATTATTCGGTAAAATTTAGAGTACGCATGGCTACAAGGTAGCAAATGCGAAACTCGATGATCGTAGTTAAGTTACATATTGTGATGATATTAAAAATGTAGTAATATTTGAGAATGATAAAAAAAGAGAATTAAAAAAAATTTTTTTTTTGATAAATGTAATGACAGTAAAAAATAAATAAATTACTATTGTCAAGAAAATAGCGTTTTAATAAAAAAATTAAGAACCACACGAAGAAAAATAAGGACCCTGACAAAAAGAGCTCTCCATATCATAACATAAAAAATTGGCGTCCCAACGTGGAAGGGCAAGTTAAATAAAAGACATAATTGTTAGTTGTCTGTTGGTAGTGGAAAGATGTCAAAGCGAGGTAAATCGGCAGATAGTAGAAAAAGGGACAAAAGAGAGGCAGAAAATATTGAAATTGAACAGATGGAAGAAGAAAGTACAAGTATGGAGGAGACCATGGGAGATGTTGAAAAGGGAGATAAAGAGCAAAAAGAAATAAGACAACAACAACCAGATTTACTTAAAATATTAATAGAAATGAAACAAGACCAAGATAAAAGATTTGAGGACCAAACTAAAAGATTTGAAGACCAAACTAAAAGAATAGAAGACCAAACTAAAAGATTAGAAGAGATTAAACAAGATAATACTAAAAGATTTGAAGAAATCAATCATAATCAAGAGAAAAGATTTGAAGAATTAAAAGAAAATTTGAAGATCATGAGAATAGATGGGATAATATTGTTAAAAATATGAGAGGTGAAATACAAGAAGAGGTGAATAATAAGATAGATGAATGTCAGAATGAAATGCGTAGGAAAATAGAAAGACACCAAAAAGAAATTATCAACATGTTACAAATAAGGGATGCAGATATAAATGAGAAAATTAAGGAGCAAGAAAAAGCACAAGAAAACTACCAGCAGAATGTGAAAATAGAATTAGAAAAAATAAACAAAAATGTTGAAGAGAAATCAACAGCAGGTAATCATGGACCAAGTCATTACTGTATATTAGATAGCGGGATTCAAAATATGGCAAGATTCTCAGTAAACCACAAACGAATAAATCCAAAAGAAAGAATTAACAGTTTACCAATAAGAAAGGCAAATCTTAAAAATAAGATAAAGAATAATTACAAAAAAGAAAAAAAATATCAAAATAACAATAATAATAAAGAAACATTGAAATGTACTATTAATTGGCAGAATAAACTAGGAAGAGCAAGAAAAGCGGAAAGAAGAAACAAAATGAAGATGACAATGGAAAATAAAAGGTTGGAGGGGATCAAAGTCAAAAGAAAATCTAAAAATAAGAGTAGAAAGAAAAATAAGGAATCGAGGTATAAAATATTTAAGACAGATAGTAAATCCAAAATAAGGATTGAAAAATATAAAATGGTAATGAAAGAACATTTAAAGAATTTACTATCAGGAGTCAGAGAGGAACAAAGAAATTACAAATACAGAAAAAGAAAGAAAATCAAAGAACTAGAATAAATGCTACAAGAGAATGTTAAAGTAAAAATTAGAAGCCAATGTTGACAAAAATAACCAAAGAAGAATAGGGAACATTGCGTATTAGGTTTGACAAGAAGGTATGAATGATGCTTGAATGAATGTGTTAAAGATAATCATAATGAGTTAAATAATTATTAATAAAGTATTATTAAAATGATGATAATTATGAAGATTTGAATATGAAGTTAGTAGAATAATAATGATAATAATAATAAATAATTAATGATATGATTGATAATATTAAAAGAAAAGGTCAAAATATGATCCTTAATATGAATAAGTAAAGATAAAATATGATACTGAAGTAGATAAATGAGGCAGGGAGTTAAGTTATATGAAGAAAATGTTACTTCTAGAGAAAATAATTTTTGCAATTTCTTAAGAAGTTGTAGAAAATGATTTGTATGAATGCAGCATGAATGAAAGCTAGTTGGAAAATAGAGGAAAATAAGGCAGAAATAGGAAGAAAATATAAAAAAGAAATTTGTTCTTTTTCTGATAAATGTAATGACAGTAAAAAATAAATAAATTAATATTGTCAAGAAAATAGCCTTTTAATAAAAAAATTAAGAACCAAACGAAGAAAAATAAGGGCCCTGAGAAAAAGAGCTCTCCATATCATAACAATATTAATCGCTGTTCTTACAAACTCCTAAGTCAGAAATCATATATTTTACACTAGAACCAAGAAAGCTTCTGAATTCCACTTCAAGCACATAGTAAGTGCCTTCGGGAATTTCTTCACCTTCAGTAGTTAATAACAATTGATAAACATTTCTGATCTGTTTGACCTGATGGAAATCTTTATGTGCTTGAATTAAAAACTAAATGTATTAACGCGACAAATAATTTTTTTCAGGATCCACAAAAAATCGCCAACTGACTAATAATCATTGGAATTATCATTTTTGATATACTCTTATGTTACACATTTTGTTTTATTATTTTAAAGCTACTAGATATAATTTTAAATTTGTTTACTATCCCTAAAATTTTTTTTAAATCTGTCTTAATCACACACATTCGTATCTTTACAAAAGACTTTCTCTCATAAAATATGCAGTGTTTATCTTTTCGTTTTCGTCCTCCGCAAAAACACTTTTTCCAAATATACCCACTTAAAAATAAAGTAGTGGGAGTATTCAGTTTCTACCTGCAAGTTTTATGTTTTGATGCGTACCCAAATAATAGAATACACAAAAATACACAACTGAGATGAAAAAAAAAACAAACAACGAGTAAAACAAACAGGTTTTTAATAACTTACCATTAACAATGTATCCAATTGAAATTAGTTAAAGTAAGTGTTCATGCTTAACGGGACACACGTTATAATAAGTGCATTTCAAACGATTTGTGTTGAAACTCCAACTAATCTTCTTTTTTTCTGTTGGGGTGGCATTTAATGTATTTAATTAAAATAGCAAACATCTTTTATGTACTGCTTTATTACCTACCTATACATTTCTTTCCGAGAATTGCTTTCACGGAAAAGGTGTTTTCTACAACGTAAATTTGAAATATTTCCCAGAAATGTCTTCTTATTCTATTCCAGGTACAAACACAAATAGTTGCTAGTTATTACTACTGGTTTTCCACGTAAGGAAATAGAAGGTATAATTAATCGCCTGATACTAGTCGATTTTCATGTTAACTCTAATAAAACCATCGTTGTGTATTTCCTATTTGTATACGAAACCGATTTCCTCTGAAATTTCTAATAAATTCTTGTTGCAGATGGATGCGATACATCTATTTGGTTGCGATATTCATCACGAAGATGTAGACAATACACGCAAAGGTGATACAAAGGGTGAGTAATAACGGGTAGTACTCGTTCATACGGATGAAAGCATTAAATAATCAGAAGGGGATAAATTTAGTAGCAGCGGAATTCGACTCTCGACATTAAAACACGCAGATAGTACTCCGATGCGTCTCCGTAGTAGTAATTGTTTCCGAGTACAAAGGGTTGAAATGCAGTAGGAACGAAAGGGGGTGAATTCATCATTTAGAAGTCAGAATGCGTAGACACAAGGATGTACATATTTGTTCAAACGCGACGATAGAAGCGGCGGCGGCGGCGGCTGCGGCAGCAGGAGCAGTAGCAGCGAAGAAATAAAGAGCTCAGCTGAGCATACACCTGGAAAACGTACGCGATAACACGAGTCCGAGTGCAGTTCAAATATTATTTTATTGCCCGCCAAGTGGCAGCCGCGGTCCTCGACGCTGCCGTTTTAGAAGTATTGTCAATCATCGGCAGCTGCTAATTCTCAGCAAATTAAAAAGGGGGCGTATCAGTGAGAAAAGGTGATTGGCATACAGGTAGCGTGCCTCATCGTGCAAGTTCCATATTTACTCAGGCGATGGTAACGAACCTAACCGAATTTTACGCGCCGTATGCCGCATCCGACCGCTTCTTGGTTGACATTTCATATCTACGGAACAAAACAAATACACTCAATTGCGAGAAGAGGTCCTAGAGCGTTTCCGCTCAGAAAACAATATCTACATACAAACAAATAAATGTCTCCGGTTCTGATTTGTTTGGAGTGTTTAATATAAGAAGCTACCGTGCCCTCAGGTTTCGTTTTATTACTTGTAGAAAGATGTACCTGCGGTAAAGAGCGCCATATTCTGCGATGCTTGCGAAAACACGAGCACCAGCCATCGGCGGATGAAATATTACACCTCATATAAATAATTTTCTTGTAACCTTTGCTTTTCCAAATATAAATCTCAGAAATAGAAACGCAACAACAATAACCTTCATCTCAATTCTCAATCTTCTCATTCGTCTAGATACAAATCGAAAATCTTATTAAATATTATCTTTCAGCCTACGCACCATTCTGAATAGTCCTTTACAGAAAAGTCATAATCGTATTCTTAGCTAGAACGAAGACACAAAAATTATTAAATTATCCAGCAGTGCTAAACTGTATAAAATTACTATATATAGAGGATGTTTCAAAACAAACGACAAACACATGAGGAAACAAAAATTTCTTCTTAATGACGGTTTGTCCAATTCGTTTTTACAGTCTAACAAAACTACATGAAGCTCTTTTATGCAAAAATATCAGGAAGTTTTATTTACAAAAGTTAAGTATATTTTGTATGAATTCTTTCGAGATATAAATAGTTGAGGATCGCTAGGATAATTACCTAGAAAAAAGATAAGCAGTGTGACGCATTTTAAAAATACTGGGGTTGGAAAACCTTGAGTTCGACTAAATTCAAATTGCGCCGAAATAACCATAGTAATGACCATGAAGTCACGAGAAGCAAGGATACTGCCTCAGTCACAAAACAACAACATTCTGTATGAAATCTTCATGCAGTCTTGCATCAGACAGTACTCCAGTACCCACCACGTGTATGTATTCTTCTTTTCTTTCAAAATGAGTAAATAGAGCAAGCACATTGCCATGGTGAAACTGTACAAACGCGAAATAAAAACAGTCAAAATCGTTAAGATGACCACTCACGAAAAAGTTACGTGACACAGCCAAATATTTTAAGGAATAGATACCATGGTGAATAACGAAGAGATGTTTTGGTGTAGAATCAAGAAGAACTCAAAAAGGTCGATCCGAAAGATGACGAGGAGCTCGAAATCAATCCGACCTTACTGTAGTTGGAGGCCGCCGTTCCATCCGTGTTTGTATTTATGTAGTCTTATGAGGGGCGAAATCCGATTTTAACTTACCGCAGCTTTTAAAGAAAGAGCAGTCCGACATATATTTAGTTTTATTAAGAAAGCTAATGGGAAAGTTCGACTGCGCCACCAGAGGTGATATGTTGGTTGAAACAGCCCAACAGCTATTCGTATTTAATTCTTTCAAGAAGGCTACCCGACACATTTCGTACTCTATTTGGTTCTATTAAAAAAGCTAATGGAAAGCGACACGCGAATTTAAGTCGCCGCGCCGCGCCGTAGGTAGCCTATTGAAGGACGTAGCTCGACTCGTGTTTCGATTCCATTTTCTTAAGGAGGCTAATGTCAAAGTCCAACCTTGGGCCGCTAGAGATAACTCGTTGAGTGAAGCAACCAGATACGTTTCGTATTTAGTTCTCTTAAGAAAGCTAATGGAAAGCGACATTGGAGGCGGTCCGTTGTGTTGGTATTTAATTTTCTCAAGAAGCCTAATAGAAGACCAAACGCGATTTTGAGCCATTTGAAAGGCATAACCCGCCTCGTGTTTGTATTTAGTTTTCTTAAAAAGACCAATGACAAAGTTCAAAATTGGACCACTAAAGGTGCTAGTTGAGTGAAGCAACTCGATACGTTTGGTATTTTTTTCTCTTAAGAAGACTAATGGAAAGCGACACTCGAATTTAAGCCATCGTAGGTGGCCTGTTAAAAGGCGTAGCTTGACTTGTGTTCGTATTTAGTTTTCCTAAGGATGCCAAGTTCAACCTTGAACCACCAGAGATGAACCTTTGAGTGGAGCAGCAAGACATGTTTCTCATTTAGTTAGTTATAAGTTAAGTCAAGTCTTTTATGAAACTCTTCTACAATTAACGGAATCATCTCCGATACTGATACATCTTCCGCAAGATCAACTTGACGGCACTTAGAACATCAGAACGATGGCGGCGAAAACCTTGAATCAATTTTAGCCTAAACTAATTAATTACGTATGTTGACAACAAAGAAAGTGAAGATTTTCTCAACCAAAGAAATATTATGAGAAGTGGTGGGTCGTGATTATTTAATGCGACAGGGCAACAAATACCTAGAAAACTCAACTTATCAGATATTGTAGAAACTCACAGCAAAAAAATTATTACGTTATGTTTCACACACCTAACACTGCAGGTAATAACCATCGTTAAGGTTGAACATTTTACATGAATTTATAGTCTCTTTTTCTCTTTTCGTATCTGTTACTAAGATTTCCATTTTTTTCTTAGTTTTCATTGCAAAAAATGTTGGTAATTGCTTTGTCAGTGAGCTTCTATAATTACCTTCTAAATTTCAGTTTTTAAATATTCTGTTAATTTTCCCCCAATTACTTGCTATAATTGCTTATTTTGTTATAGATGACTAAAATAATTCGACGGTAATATAAATATTTAAATATCAGTAAAAAACTGACCCTTTATAAAAAGCTTTGCTTTGCAATTAAAAAAATTAAAATTTTGACATTTCAAGGTTTAGTATTTGATTAAGGGAGATAGTAAACAATGATATACCAACAAAGGAATTTCATCCCACATTCTCTAATTTATTTAATTTCTTGCTATCGATGAGTGGGACTATTTTTGGACAAAAAATGTAAGTTGATCTATATTTAGTTACCCCCTTTATCACCCACTGCTGTATTAATAGCGCTTATAAATTATGATTTGAAATTTTCCAAGGTTTTTCCTTTATCACTACTTATCGCTTTTATTTTTCAATCTCCTGGAAACTTTTCCTCTTACTAAACAAAACTTTCTTGATGATAATTGCTTAGCTTCAATTTTCCTAACAATATCAATCCTTACTATATTTTTGTTCGCCTTTTTTTGAAAATTTGTTTAGCTTGATAATGACTTTTTCAGGATTTCTCTGCCACCAAACATTAGGAATTAAGTCTGATAATATAACAGGCAGAATCAGATTAAACAATATCTTTCGGCTTTCTTCCTTTTACCTCTTTCCCTTCACTAACTTTCTTAGAAGAAACTGATCTTTTTTATCAAAAAGCTTCATCTCCAACCACGCCACAATCAATCAATGAATCAATTCAAAGTCACTGCCCCGCCAAAGACGGAGGCTGTTTTAAGCATTGCTACTTCAGCTCCGGTTGTTATGAATTATGAGTCAGCGAGGTTGAGCACGTCCGTCGTTCACGCTTAATCGGACAGGACCGGCCGTTTTATGTAGTATACGCGGCCGATCGCATTGGTGCAGCAGCAGGTAAACGACGCGACGGTCGTTGCATCATAGAAGGCAAAAGGCTTCTGTATTTGTAGGCTGCTCTGGTGTCTTGGCTCTATGTTGGTAATGAAGTGAACAAGGTATTGCGGCGGAGGTAGAGTGTATGATAGTAGTGGTGATCCACGCCACGTACACTAACGCATTATATACTTAAAGAAGCTGACACAGTAGGTTTTTCTTCCACGGAACACCAGGAACAAAGTTGCCTTACAAAGGCAAAATAAAATTAAATAAACTCGAAGAGAGTGTCTTCAGTCAGTCAGATTAGATATCTTCTGGATTCCTCACTTTTGTTTTTCTCCTTCCACTAACTTTGTTAGGAGAAACTGATCTGGTTTACCCACGAATTCCATTTCCAATCAAGCCATCTATACTGGTTCATTGTATACCTAAGGAAACTCACAACAGACTTTCCTATTTGAGGCTATATAAAAAAACATATGATCGGGTTTGGTCTTCACTCTCTTTGCAATAATAATAATAATAGTAATAATAATAATAATAATAATAATAATATTAATAATAATAATAAGTACGGAGATTGTTCCAACTCCTACAGAAAATTCGCAAAGAGGTGGCGGAAAATAAAATCCCCAAAATTAAGATCTTTAGAGAGGGATACAACGCCTATGGTGGAATGAGCAACTATGCAATACAATAATGGTAAGAAGATTCAGAAAAAGACATCAGGCAGAAAGAGATGAAGAAAAGACAACGTCGTTATGAACTATATATAGAAGAGAGAAGAACCTATAAAGACATGACAGAAAAGGTCAGATTAAAATCATTTCAAGAGTTTTGCGAAAATTCATTGAAAAAACCCGTAGGCGTTATCTTATAAGATTATCCCATATACAAAAATGAAAGAAGAAAAAAAGACGCAAAGAAGACAAGACGCTCATATGGAAAGAGTCCCAGGAGAAGCAAATAAAGAAGTACTTTTCAATCCATGATAAAAATACAGATAATCCAATACAGCGACAGATATGAGAAGAAGAGGAGCAAGAAGTTTCAAATAAAAAGGTGGAAAACGTAATATGGGAATTAAAACTTAAAGAAACTCCTGTGAGGAAGGGCATAACTGCTTGTTATTCCACAACAAATAGTTCAAGTTAACAAAGTGTGTGTCAGGAAAAGGATCTTTCTTGATTGTTGAAAGTAAGCAAAAATAACCTTAATGTCGAAAAAGGAAAGTGAAGGCTACAGACCTCCTAATGGAAGATTCGTTTAAAATAATGCAACAAATCAAAGAAGAAGTTACAACTGGTAAGGAGGAAAACATAATTCAAGCCTTTGTAGATTATCAGATTTCGGTCATTTCTGAATAGTCTGTAAAGAAACCTGAAAATAAGGAGAAGCAAGGACATTCCTGCGTAGACTCCAGAATGCAGGAAATCTGAGAACTACAAACTCAGATCAATCTGTTCAATCTGGAAAATGACACGCAGGCCTGGCTTCAACGCGTGATCAGACAATGCTACCTTAGTAACTAACCTGAATAAATATTCTTAAATGATTATTGAGAGAAAAATCTGGAAGCATACTCAACAAATGCCATCTTATAGACTGATCTGGTTTAGTGACGGATCAAAAACCTTGGCAGGCACGGTGATCAAGGCTCTTCAGGGGGTAAAAGTTACGTCAAAACTGGTAATGAAATGCATTCGCCCGTATGTACCCTAGCAGATCAAAATACAGTCAAACTGATTTGGGTCGGAGAAGTCGATCATTTAGCTAAATTGGGATCGAGAAACTTATTCTTTGAACAAGAGTCGGCCCTAAGAATACCCAATTTATTCCTTAGAAAAGCTATAAACACGTGGATCAAAGAACAACAAAGCCAAGCCTGAACCGATTGTCCTAGAAACAACCGCCCACGAAAGGAGCTGAGGAACTTAACGTAATGAGCAGAACTCAGCTAGAAACAGCAGTAGGGCTACAAACAGGGCATCTTTCTGTAAGAAATCATTTTTACAATATGAAATTTTCTAATGGTGATCTGAACTGAAGACTATATGGGGAAGACACAGAAATAGTGAATATTGTGTTATATTAGTGCGAGACGCTGCTGTCTTGTCAAAGATTCGAGCTATTCAGATTTGCTACAATGGAAGAGAAGAATTCTAGTCCCTACTTGATTAAAACCTGTGTAACTAGAGCAACTAGAAGTAGCTGGAGTAGCACAATAAGCCTTTGTGGCTGCAGTGCAGTAGATGTATTAGACAGATTCCAGGTTCTATAATAATAATAATACTTAATCTCCTGTTACACCAGCCAATGGCTGCTTATGTAGCGTAGAACTTTCGCTACCTAAACTATCTTTGACCGTATGCATAACCTAATATAACCTTTCTCAGGCTCAAATCTTGTGTGTAAAAAAAACTGCATAATCAGTCCAGAAGTTGTACCTGACGCCATCAAGAGAAAAAGTCTTGAATCGCTACTGATCTCTCATGTAGCTTGGAACCCTTCAAGTTTTGAATTTCGTACGCGAGTTAAAATGTAGTAAAATCGGTCTAGTATTTTACCTGACCCCCACCAACAAAAACACATCACAAACCATCACTAACTGCTTCCTTATTTAGTCTGTAACCTTCCCGGGCTTATACCCTGCAGATAAGTGAAAACCGAATGGAAATTGGTCCAGTAGTCTTTGTGGCAATCACATAAATAAATAGATCAGCATCCTAACTAGAGGATGGCAGACGGTTCGAAAGCTACAGGCGTTACATTTAAGTGGCGGGAATTTCTCCACACAGAAAGGCCTACAACTGTAAAAGTACATACGTACAACTTGTATCAGTTTATAACAAATCTTCTTAAAATGACGACCTACGATTGTCAATGATCAGACTGTCCTCTATTAATTTCCCTAACAGAGCTAAAAACACAATCATGACGCGGGTCGCTCGTGATGTGCCATCCAACGAGCCACCTCTGCAGCTTCAAGGTCGAGTTTTGCCCTCCATTAAACTCTTCAATTAATCTAAAGATATAATCATTCAATTGGATACCTTCGATAAATCAAGGTGGGGCTTCGCCCTCGACTAACCTTCTTAATACAGTTAAAGTTGGAATGAGTCATTCAACGGGTTACCTCCGACAGACCATCGTTAACCTTCTTTACAAAGTTAAAGATTGAAATGCTTGAAACCTAAGTTGCTATTTTATTTTACCATATAATCAAATCAAAAGTGTATCCTGTTTGAACAACGGCCAAATACATTTAAGAAATGTAGCCAACTTTGAAAACCAAAATACCAAACTTAGATCGAATAAATATTTCGAACAGTTAAAAATCTCATATGTTCAGTGTATTTTATATGTAAGTTTTGGCCCAAAAATTGAATTCTATTGTATACGTCTTTGATAATTACCTTTAAAGTATCAACAAAAAGTTTGATGGGTTGTCTTCGGAGTGGAAACAATAAGACTACTAGATATTATTACCTTTTAGGTATTCGCAGACAAGTAAGAAAGAGTATGATATAACATAATTCTATTTTAAAACAATTGATACTTCCTTATGTTATGTCCTTCCAGGTAGAAGGCAGTAATTGAAGTTTCTAGGATAAAAACAAAACCTAAACAATAGCTAGATACTACCAAATAAGTTTCAGAATTTAACTTTACTGGTGTAGAAAAAATGGACTTTGAGTTTATTTCCAGTCTAGAAATATAAATGTCAGATACAGCTTTGACCTGATTTCAATCTGAAGCTAAAATTCTCAAAACATCTTCATCAGTTTCACTTCCAATTGACAGTTCATTATCAGTTTTTAATACTTTTTGTATCAGAGAATTTACCATACAAAAAGCATGTCTGAAAATTTCGGTTTACTCGAAAATGTTGCATCATACGAGAAAATTAAATTTTCTTTGTTAAAATGAGTATAAATTGCAAACATCATGGAACTACCAACATTTTGTATCTTGTTAACCCTTTATTTGTCAAAGTTACTTAGAGTTGCCATAAAAATCTAATATTTTGCATAATGTATCCTGATATGTGGAATATTCGACTGCAAGTCTAAAATTTACTGAGTTTTACCTTAAAAAGTGAAATTTTTGGCAGCGGTAATGCATAATCTACAATTTCGTTTTCACACTTCATTCTAGTAATTCCTTTTATGCAAAGCCAATAACGTCCTTTACTGGTATGGCAAGAAAAATGAGCCATGGTATCTGTCCTTACAGCATCTTGTGGTCTTCTGACTACAGTAAAGTTTGGTCTTGGGATGGAACTTGTGGATGTTGGTCGTCCTCGTTTAGGTTTTCCTACGCAAGAAGGGCATTGGCCGAATCGCAGCTAAAATTTTTAAGGGGCATAGGTTTTTCAATTCTTGCTTGGCAGTCAAATTTATAAACGAACCATTCAC
>VTPC01001303.1:0-22369 GCA_011009095.1 Ignelater luminosus
CGCACACTTGTGCTAAATGCAATTTTTCTCAAAATTAAATTAAGTGTGGATCTGTACTAACCAAGAGTAGCTTCATCTTCTGCACAAATATGATAAGTAAATATCATGTATTAATAGACAGTACACCATCTCACAGTAGTAATAAATACCAAATGCCTACAAATGTCAAGGTATATGACGTGTTGTTAGCGCACCTATCACATTTGTGCACATACAATACTTAGTCAAACACAAAAGTGGTAAGTACGCACTTAACACGATAGTGTTACCATTGTTAAGAGAATATTACATTTGTATTGATTTACGATGATTGTCGAGGACGGCCGAACATACAAGTAAAGGGTGCGCAAGAAATGTAATAGCAACCCTCTCCCTCTTTCACAGCGACAGCCGTCGAACACAGACACGCTCAGACGTGTGAACAATTCAGATTTAAATAAACGTCTTTTACATTTACAATTCAGGAGTATTTTTATTCAATTATACAGTTCATTATATTGAAGTACATTTACAATTTGCAACAACCATATTGTAGTTATTTTAGTGGTTATAGTTGTTTATTCTGTGGTTTGTGACTAGTCTTGCCTTTCATTTCTAAGTACAATGGAATGGGGGGGGGGTAGAAAAATGGTTCAAATGTTAATCTTGCGTGAGCACTATAATTATCTAAACGGCAAGACAATAACACGGCATAATGGTAATTTTATCAATATAACCTATTTCACAATTATTAGAATCGAATTAGCAAGATGAGAATCTTGATTACCAAATAAATAAACGTGTAAATATTACTAGTGACATAGCTGATAAGGGTAGGTTGCCAGATATATTAGAGCGCTAAAGTATTATTTACATTATTTCACCGTACAGTTAAAGAAAACAATCTAATCAATGTTTTTTTCAATCTGGAAATTTAGATATTTAACAGGAAAATGTATCTAACGCAAAGGCTAGTACAAGTACTTCGAATTTTGAAGCTGATATTGTTTGTGATGGTAAGTAAATTGCTTAATAACTGAGCTTTAACTTACCATTGATTTTAATCTTGTTTTCGGTTTGCAAGTAAACAGCAATAGATGTATATCAACAATTACAGAGTATTAAGATAAAGATCATTGAAATTTAGCAGATTACAAAAATCAGAAAATTTACTTATCTGGCCTAATTGAAAATGTATCCGTACACATAAGGCAAAAAGAGAAATAACTAAAAAATTCAGAACCACTTCAAGAATCTTCATAATACCAAATCAACAAGGAATAAAAACAAGAGTTTGTCTTAAATTCTTTTGTGCTACATTTACTATTTTTCATAGAATAATAGAGACATGCGTGAAACAGGTGAGTAGCACTGGGTTGTTCACAGGACACGACGAAAGAAAAGGCAATAAACCTTGTAATAGCACATCAGAGCAAAACAAAATCCATGTAAGAGAACAGATTGATAGATTCCCGAGAGTTGGACTTTTGCATTAAAAAAAGTATTTCCTGTCCTGTTTCTTGTTGTGTATACTAAAGCATATTTCATGAATATGAACCAGCTTTATTATTATTGTATGTACTAAATAAAGATTACTGTTTTCAGAGCAATACATACGCGACTGCAGCAAATAAAAGTTCGCTTCAAGATAAATTTCAGAAGCACGCGAAGCAATGGAAACACTCTATGCCTATGAAAGCATATGACAAGAAAAGAGCAGTTGGTAAAAAAGGTCCAATTCCCAGATCCATATCCTTTGATCTTCAAGCTTTATTACCAGTTCCTTAGGCAGACGATAATCAAATTTACCACAAATCAAAACTAAATGTGTACAATTTCACAATCTTTGATGCTTCAAATAGGAATGGATATTGCTTTGTATGGGATGGGAGCAATGGACGTAAAGGCAATTCAGAAACAGAAACTTGTATGTTAACATAATCCAATCAGTACAACAAAATAATCATTCCAGAAGATTACTATTAGTTCATCAAGGAACTTCCACAAACTTTCAATCAAAGGCAACTGCAGCATGATTCTGACAGTGATATATAGTAACTTAGTGTAAACTAAACATTTTTATGTATGTTTGCTTATATTTTGGAAATAAAAAATAAATGCAAGGCATTTTACAAATTAATTTTAATACAGGTAAGACAGCCATGATACACATAAAAACAAATGTGGTAAATACTCTTTTTGGTTAGCCAAATGTGGTAAGAACAGTATTTAAAAATAGAGTCTTTGTTATGAGGTGTGAAAATTTTAATATTTTGTACTAGCGGCGTCCACATTACTAATAAATAAATAAATAGCTGTTCGGTAAACATAATTATTATTTACGCCTACTAACAAATAAATTGTGATTAAAATACAATTTATTTTACAAAAATCCATTGAACAATTGTTGAAATAAGAGTATTCAAAGTGAGGACTCAGAACATTTCATTACAATAGTAGTGAAGGGCAGACTTTGGCTTTTTATTTTGGTAAAATAATTAATAGCCTTTATTAGTTTTTAGTATTTTAAAAATTATTTGGTGTAGAAGATAAGGTGATAAAGACGATCTATTAAACAGAGATTACCCAACAAATGTAGTTTACAAATACAAGATAGTGCTCTAGCCTTTCTATTTAAACACCAATGATAGCGGACCAACAATTTATAAGAGAATTATCATTCATCTGAGTCTAGTGGAGTTGACAAAAAATATTTAGTTTAGTTGCATATTTTCAAACTAAAAATCCTTAGATTCTTTTCAACACAGTCTTATCATTAAACGTGAAAAGTGAATATTATTATATTTAATTAATACAAAATTCAAGCTAAGATTATCAACGATGGCAACATCATCAGAGTATTTCCTGATAAAGTGTTACATTACGATAAAGGAATCGGGGAGATTATCTTTGACATACTAAGTACAAACAAGCATACACCAATGCAGGTATATTTTATTTCTTTATAGTAATAGTAAAAACAATACTAATTTATTCATTATTTGTCTACATACTTAAATGTAAGTGGACATGTCACATTAATGAAATGCAATAAAATAAGATAGAAGTAGATAAACATAGATGTGCAACAAAAGCGTATAAGTTTTTGAAGTTTATCCAAAAGCACAATCATAATAAACAAACTGCAGTGAAACGTATGTTAGACAACAGAAACAGCAAAACAAACTTTATTTCAATCTAAATACACATATAGTCTTTTATATTGACATAGATCCTGTAATGTTTAGCTACTTTGTTAACAGATAGACGGATTGACTGGAGAGGTAGATACGTATGGTTCCGTTTTGCAACGAAGTATACGTACTGCTATAACAATGCGTTCAAAAGGGATAACTCGCGAAGACATTATAACAGTTTGTAGCTACAATCATCTCAATACCAACATTCCAATAATAGCTAGTTTACTGCTTGGTGTAAAAACGGCATCTATAGATCCCGCCTTAGCATTGTCTGATGCAGTACACCTTTTGAAACAGGTTAAACCAAAAATGATATTTGTAAGTGAAAATGGTATCAAACTTATTGAAGACACAATTAAAGAAATCGGAATCAACTCTGAACTAGTTGTTTTTGGTAAAACAACTAAACATATCGAATTTTCTGAATTTCTAAACGAAGCACCAGAACAAGAAAGAGAATTTATTCCAGTTGAAATAAAAGATCTTAAAGAAACGTTTTCGATATTCTTTAGTAGCGGAACTTCTGGTTTAGCAAAAGGAGTGTGTTTAAGTCACAGATCGTTAATTTCGCAATTTCCTTCTAAGTAAGTGAATTTCATTATACGACAGTTTTGAGTTAACTATTTATATTTGTAGGGTAATGGAGAATGCCATAGGGTCTATAAGTCTGGATTATTCAAATCCATACTGAATATCATCTATTCTAATCTTGATAATTACTATTGCACCAGGTGGTTGCCGTTTAGTTCTTCCAAAATTTGACACTGACAACTTTTGGTATCTAATTGACAAATATAAGGTAGGCAAGGAGAAACACTTTATAAATTCTTTCATTTGCTAATTTGTAAGGATGTTTTAGGTGTCGATGCTATTTCTGCCACCAACGCTATTAGCGACAATATGTAATAATGAAAAGCCGGAAAACGTAGATGGGTCGAATTTAAAAATAGTAATGGCTGGCGGTTCTACCATATATAAAGAACAATTCGATATAATAAAACAGCTTTTACCAACTACTATTGTTTGTAGTGACTATGGTCAAACAGAATTAGGAGGTGGCTGTCTCTCTTTCAGCTTGAGGGAAGTTGATTACTTGATCAAAAAACCCACTTCATGTGGTAAAGCACAACCAGGATATACGTACAAAGTAAAATTGGTAAGTTTAGCAATTTATAAATTATAATTAACTATTTTTTTGATTTTAGATAGTAGATCTAGAAACCGAAGAACCTCTGGGTCCAAACCAGAAGGGCGAATTAAGAGTAAAAACTGATTTCTACATGAACGGTTATTACAATATTGATTCATCAGACTCTTGGGATTCAGATGGATTTCTAAAGACCGGAGACATATTCTACTACGACGAAGACTATTGTTTTTATGTAGTCGATCGGATAAAAGACATGCTCATACTGTGTTAAAAAAATCGAGTGTAGTATTTAATTGTACCATAAAATGTTCTGTATAGGAAATGTTATTTTTGCTAGGAGTAGAATAAATTATTATAGGAAGTCACAAACTACAGTCCAGATTTACAATTTCCTATAATTAAAACCAAAATGCTATGCTTTTAGGAGGCCAATCTCTTTAAATTGTGATCTTGTAGTTTTTTACGATTATATGGGGAAAGTTTCTACACAAAAACGGCTTCACATTAGATGTTTTGTGGTCAATATCTTAAGGAATGTTAGGTATTAATTGTACAACACGTGCAACCTATTTTTAGCGTATACGTTTTGTGCATATGCACATTTGTAAAACTTTTATTTTATCTTTTGATTCAATTCCCTATTACGTATGTTAATGTGAGTGACTTTTTTCTATATAAGCGGACGAGAATCTTACTAAGGTCAGTTGATACGGAACCCTCTATGAAGACCTCAGCGAAGACGATCGTTTTATTTAGTAGGTAATCTTGTACATCTTTATTATTTCCAGGCTTAAAATCTGATATTCTTGGATATAAACCTTTTCTCAATTTTGTTATATTCTCTGAATATGTAAAATTTTAACATTGTTGTGTATTTCTCGGCCTGTTCTGAATATAATTCTTGATGTTAATCTTGTGAGAATTGGACCACAGCCGTAAAAAAAATACAAGAGCGCGTAAAAAAAACAAAAGACACGGGGAGTGTGCTTTCGAAGACGAAGACGATAAGACGTATATTTAGTGTTCTGAGTTATTTTTTTATAAGTTTAAGTTTTTCTATATTTTGTTTTTATTAATTAAAATTATTTAGTTAGCCTTAGTGAGTGTGTGTGTTTCTTTCTTACTACATAATTAGCAGCGGTGGGATAAATAACAAAAAAAAGGCTGTACGGGCTCTACACAAACTAATATTTGAGCATGAAGGCGACAGAAACAATCGTAAAAGGTTGCGAGAATTTGGAGGATTTAATTTTATTGACGAGTCCGACGAATTTAAACAGAAGCTGGCTTACATAAAAACAGAATTTAGTCGTAAGGAGCTAATTGATTGCTGCTATATTTTAAATATAGAATTTGAAAATGTAACTCCGGACGTTTTAGCCAAATTAATTTGCAGCCGGCTTATAGATATAAATACGCTGATGCCAGACCAAGACAATGAAGAAGGTGAAAGCACAGAAGAAGACAAAGAAGAAAATCCAGAAGACGATGAAGAAGATCAAGATGAATTTAGTCAAAGACGAGAAAAAGAAGTGCGAAGAGAAGATAAACAAACAAGTAAGATAAGTCAGGCCATAGCTCGAGATGAGAGTCAAAATAAAAAGAAGATCAGTAGAAGGAATCAATTTAAGAGGACGAAAAGCGAAGAAGAAGACGACGACACGTAGGATGACGGATCAGAACTATCTACGCAAAAAATGGGTCACCAGCCTGAAGATACAAAGTTTGTACTGACATTCAGAGATATTGAAGATACAATGCGCGTTTTCGGGGATGAAGATGATTACCCAATCGGAAATTGGATTACCGAATTTGAATAGAGCGCCCTCTTGATGGGTTGGAACGAAACACAAAGTTGATTTTTGGAAAAAGACTACTCAAGGGCACTCCTAAATTATTTATTCAATCAGAAAGAGGTATAGTCACGTGGGAGGTTCTTAAGAAAAAGCTGAAGAGAGAATTCTCTACCAAGGTGAACAGTGCCGACCTCCACCGACAAATGACACGAAGAAAAATGCAAAAAGATGAGACGATTGAAGAATATTACTTTACAATGAAAGATTTAGCTAGCAGAGGAAACATAGAGGATGAAGCTCTGTTTCAGTATATAATTGATGGCATCGAAGACGAAGTTAGTAATAAAGTTTTATTGTATGGGGCTAAAAATAGTTGAGAATTTAAAGAAAAACTTAGAGTATACGGTAGCATTAGGAGAGCTCCAAAGACTAAAAATTCAAAACGTTCATACGAAAATAATCGAAAGCGTGTAGAAGCCAGAGGTGAAGAAAAATTAGAAAATACTTATGCGAGACGGTGTTTACTCTACAAGGATTTGGGCAAGGAAGATGTGAAGCTATGGGTAAGTGAACATTGATAATAGTTTTAGAAGACATAAAGATTGAAGTAGAAGTGTTAATCGTGCCAAACGAAGCGCAAGAAGATGCAATAATTATTGGCCGAAATGCGTTGGAGCAACCAGGTGTGCGTGTAATAAAAGAAGCTGACCAGTTAGTTATTGAAAGGGATCAGAAGATGGAACAAATTGAAAGTATTCAAGCAAAAGATGTTAGCATTGGAGTGAAGTTAACGGAAGGGGAAGAAGGGGAGTTGATTCAATTGATGAATGATTATCAAAAGGTTTTTCCCAGCAAGTTAAAGGGTTTAGGATCTACCGACCTAATAGAAGCAAAGATCGAATTGACTAGTAAGGACATAGTGCTATATCGACCGTATCGATTACCGTACGCGGAACGCGAAGTAATGAAACAATTGGTGAGCGAACTCTTAGACGCGGGAGTGATTCGAGAATCTAGTTTCGAGTATGCGAGCCCTGCAATATTAGTGCCAAAAAAGGACGGTGGTAAAAGACTCTGCATCGATTATCGGCGTATTAATGCAATAACGCGGAAAGAGCACATGCCGATGCCTGTGATTGACGAGCAGTTGGACCAATTGTCGGGAAATGCGTTCTTCACAACGTTAGACTTTATGTGCGGATATTACCAAATACCGGTCGCGGAAGACTCAAAACGCTTTACCGCTTTTGTGACGACGGAGGGGCAATATGAGTTTAATAAAATGCCATTCGGGATGGTAAACGGACCGAGTATCTTTGATCGGTTAATGAATCGTGTCATAGACAGAATAGGAACGGGAGTGGTAGTAGCATACATGGACGATATGCTAATACCAAGTAAAACTATTAGCGAAGGACTTTATAAACTAAGAAAGGTGTTACAGGTGTTACGAAGTCTAGGATTGACATTAAAGTTGTCAAAGTGTAAATTTCTGTTCGCGAAAGTCGAGTATTTAGGTTACGAAATCGGAGAATATGGTATACGACCAGGCATGCAAAAGTCGCAGGCAGTAAAAGATTTCCCTACACCGACAGATGTGCGCGAAATCAGACAATTTCTGGGATTGTGCGGGTTCTTTCGGAGGTTTGTGCAAGGTTTTTCTCTTATAGCTGCACCGCTGAAGAAGTTGACAAAGAAGCACGAAGAATTTTAATGGGACGAAGAGCAAGAGCAAGCCTTTCAAAAATTAAAGGCGATATTGACAGAGAGACCAATACTCGCTTTATACGACCCACACGCAGAGCTGCAGATTCATACGGATGCCTCTAAGATTGGATTAGCAGGTATATTACTGCAGAGACTTCCTGAAGAGAACTGGAAACCGCTAGGGTATTTTAGTCGAAAAACAACGGGCTTGGAATCCAAATATCATAGTTGTGAGTTAGAAGCGTTGGCAGTCGTAGAAACGGCAGAACGATTTAGAATATATCTACTAGGTCGACGTTTCACCGTTGTAACCGATTGTAATTCTTTAAAAACTATCATGACAAAGAAAGATGTTACCCCTAGGATCGGACGATGGCTGCTCAAATTACAGGAGTATGATTTTGCAGTGGAGCATCGACCGGCGCAAAGTATGAGACATATAGACGCTCTTAGTAAAAACCCAACGGAAGAAGGTCAAGAGGTAGAAGAGGCCAGTTTAGATGTGTATAATCTGAGAATTAGTGAAGAAGATTGGTTACTCACCAAACAATTACAAGATCCCAAGTTGAAAATGCTATTTGAAGTGTTGAAACAGAAGCGAGTCACGATGCTAAACAAGTACACGCAAACTATGTACTGGAAAATAATAGAATATGTCGAAGAACCGAAGCTGGTTTGAAATGGGTAGTACAAAAAGCAGCGACGTAGAGAATTATTCAAGCAAGTCACGATGGACGTGGACATTTTGGAGTGGAAAAAACGCTTAATCATATAAAACGATACTATTGGTTTTCCAAAATGGCATGGAGAGTCAAAAAGTATATTGATGCGTGTGTTAGATGTGCTTATCATAAAGGACATAAGGGTAAACCTGAAGGCGAATTACATATAATCGAACGAGTTCCCATTCCATTTCATACAATGAACATCGATCATTTAGGACTATTTGTAGTGAGTGCAAAAAGACATGATTACGTTGTTGTGTACCAGGACAATTTTACGACGTATTTGATCATACGAGCAGTTAAAATCGCGGGGACTAAACCGGTCATTAACGTGTTAAAGGACATTTTTAGCTATTTCGGTACACCTACGCGACTAATATCGGATAGAGGAACTGCATTTACGTCTCACGAGTTCGAAAAGTTTTGTGCGGAAAATAACATTAATCATATTAAAAATGCTACAGCCACCCCTCGCGCGAATGGCCAAGTGGAAAGACAAAACCAGACGTTACTTACCGCGTTGACGACTACTTATAATAAAGAAGATGGTAAGGACTGGGATCAACACGTGAGAAACATCCAGTTTGCCTTAAATGATATGGAACATAAGACGATCAGACGGACGCCACATCAACTCTTATTTGGTTTTCATCCACGCGACGCATTGCAGAACAATTTGGTGATGGCGCTTCAAGATTTGCAGTTACCAGAGGATTTGGACGAAATGAGGCAAGAAGCACTCCAAAAAATTCAAAACCAGCAGCAGAAGGACAAGATGATATTTGATCAGAAAAGAAAGCCACCAACTAAATATCACGAGGGAGATCTAGTAATGACCCGACGAGAATTAGCGGCGACCGGAACCTCAAGAAAGCTGTTGCCACGTTTCAAAGAGCCTTATATGGTAGGATGGGTCCTAGGCAACGATCGTTATGAACTATGAGACATTCCGGGGGCAAGGCGCACTCAAAGGTCTTTCCAATCTGTGTACTCTTCAGATAGACAGCAGCGATGGTGTAGTCCCGAGGAAGAAGACACTTTAACCGAAGAGTCTGAAAATGAAGATGCACTGGAGAGTTCGGAACTGAGAACGAGGACGTCCTCTAGGGTAGCAAGGCCGAGTGTGAGAATTGGGTCACAGCCGTAAAAAAAATACAAGGGCGCGTAAAAAAAACAAACGACACGGAGAGTGTGCTTTCGAAGACGAAGACGAAGACGATAAGACGTAATGTATATTTAGTGTTCTGAGTTATTTTTTTATAAGTTTAAGTTTTTCTGTATTTTGTTTTGATTAATTAAAATTATTTAGTTAGCCTTAGTGAGTGTGTGTGTTTCTTTCTTACTACAATCTGTTTTGGAGTTTAATTTTGAAAACAAATTTCTTCCAGTAATTTTTTACTTTATCTTTTGGTTTTCTAGTAAAGCACATTTAAAGATTAATCTCTGCAAGAACTAAAGTAGTGGTCGTTTTAAATACTTTTGTAAAACTATTAATGTGTTTTTCTAGATTTAAATGCTGCATAGGTTCTAGGTTTTCGACTCCCACCAATTCGCCACTCACGTTGTTTACAGTAGTACGCGTGGATTTCCTTTAACATGTGCAAGAGTAAGTAAATACTTTGGTGAGGCTTATTGTAGAACTCATTACCTGAAACCTCCAAACATTGGCTATAACTTTTAAAATATTTGACGCTGAACAGTGAAGATGAAATTGATCACTTAACATTTTCCTCTTTGTAGCGTATGCAAAAAGTTTGTATTACCTACTTTACAACTAAAAATGTCCATAACTTCTTTAATATTGAGAACAGACAAAATGGCCACTGTTTATTTACGGTTTTAAAATTTGAAATTTCCGTTTATGGAAATTTCTAATTTTCTTTATCGGAGTAGATAGTATACTCTTCAATCAGTAATTATTGCCAAATACCAAATATGTCGATAAATTATGTATTGGTTTAAAGGCATTGGACAAAACAGAGTCGAAGAATTTAAGTAAAGAGAATTTGAAAATTGGAAATTAAAGAAAAGAATATTTTTTTGCAAGAAATAACTTTCTTAATAAGAAGATCGACCATAAGAAATTTGTCATTAAATTGGAGAATGTTTGTAGAAGCAGAAATGAGTAACGCAAGCTAAGTCAAAAAAAGCCTAACTTTTTTATTTTTAGCGATAAATTAAAATTATGCTACTTTGTTTTCTAACAATTTTAAATCGAATTCTAGCAAGAGAAGCGACACTTATGTTCCAAAATAAATTTTGGGCCAACGCTTACTTTTGCAAAATGTAGGCCGAAAAATAAAAATAAAACCAACAGCTAAAACATGTAGATCTACTAAATTTATCTTTCTTTTCGCAACAAAATTAAAATTCTATTTATTCAATTTGATCTTGTCCTCATTTATATAAAAACGTAAACGTGATAGATGTTAATAGCCTTTTTTCCGTAATATTTGATTGTGAATTTATAATATAAATTATATATAAATATAATTACCATGTTATTTCGTGACTTCTTATAATATGGTTATTATTGAAGGAGACCATTCACTTCTGCAGTTTTCGCTAATAAAACAATTTTTAATTCTAAGTAATTTTAAAGTAGGTAGGTGCTACAAATCTTAAAATTTGAAATTTCCATTTATGGAAATTCTTAATTTTCTTTATCAAAGTAGATAGTACTCTTCAATGATAAAATGCACGATATCGCTCGAATTTATTGTTATCTTGTATTTTGCAAAAGTCTTGACTCGATAAATTTAACAGTTTTAATCAAGACGAGTCTGTTGTCTAACATTCTCGTTTTCCTACTTAAATGTTTTAATCTTGGTGAAATTACTTTGTAAGAGACATAAAACCTGTGATAAACTTTAATTCTAAAACTTTCTTTAATGCTACAAATAGTTAAAATTTTAGAAACTAGCCTTACTATGAACTTTTGAATGTCATTGTCAACAACGCAAATCTGTCCATATTATAACATGAATATGACCAGCAGCGGTATCAAATTGTGAGGCTTACGGATATAATTGAAATCAAAGCCTTACTAAATTTATTGTACCTCGCTGCCGTACGAAGAACAACTCATTTAAATGTTAGGAGTTTATGGAAATCCAGTAGCATATCGATCGAAATATTTAGATCGACAATGTTCCAAAAAAGACTTAAATTTTTTCAAGACCCATTCGGTTTGATAGTAAACTAAATATGACAAAATGATGTGTTGATGCGGTCGACAAGCTAGATGTGTGCCGAGTTCAATTGCGCCACAGCAACTCGACGGCGACCAACGGTAATTTTCTATAGTTTGATGAATATTTAACAGCAACAATCCTAATTCTAATATGCTTAAAAGGAATTTCCTAGAAACGTTACTACTAGAGTATCACGGAACGTTTGAAACGACAAACAACAATCCAGCAAGTTCCAAAATTGATTAGAGAATAACATGTCGGATGTTCCTATTGTGACAAAAAAATAGTAAAACCAAATACAAGTATTACATTATGCAATACGTTTATGGGTTTTCGAATTATGCTGACATTAAGGGATCCATTAGGAAACATTTTTTGTTAGAAATTTTTTGTATTTATTAAAATTAATATTTTTTTCTATTGGCTTTGTTGCTTATTAGTTAATCACTGTTTATAAAATAAATTAGAGCTTTGACGAGTCTTTTTGAAAATGTTTTCCTGTTTTAAAAAATTATGCCGTTTTTTCTTATAAACAAATGATTTTTAAAACTCAATATATTTAATTTTTTAATGCTACTTAGCTAGCATACGAATGCTGCAAGTATTATGGTGACATTTTTGTTTCGGTTTCGCATTTATTAACCATTTGTACATGCACGAAACAAAATGAACTGAAATGCATTATAGTAGCAACTAGTACTCATGTTCTAGAAATCATGTTAGTACTGAAACGTTAAAATACAAATAAAAAATTGGGCTTTCTCGAACAAGTTCTGCCCTAATAAATAACTACTAGTTTGGAAAATCTTAATATTATTTACGTCTACTGGGATAAAATACAATTTGTTTTATAAACATCAATTAGTTTTTGAAAGATAAGTATTCATTATATTACAATAGTAATGATTTCATAACGATACTAATTATTACAATGGGCAGACCTTGGCTTTTTATTTTGGTAAAATAATTAATAGCTTTTATTAGTGCAATTTTCGAGAGGTTAGCATTTTTAAAACTATATGTAGAAGATAAGGTGATAAAGACGATCTATTAAACAGAGATGTTTGAATTGATTTAGCTTACTCACGATTACGCAACAAATGTAGTACACAAAAACAAGATAGTGCTCTAGCCTTTCTATATTTAAACACCAATGACAGAGAACCAACAATTTATAAGAGAATTATCATTCATCTGGGTCTAGTGGAGTTGACGAAAACTCATTTAGTTTAGTTGTACCTATATTTTCAACTAAAAATCCTTAGATTCTCTTCAACACGGTCTTATAATCAAACGTGAAAAGTGAAAATCATTATACTTATTTAACACAAAATGCAAGCGAAGATTATCAACGATGGCAACATCATCAGAGTATTTCCTGATAAAGTATTACCTTACGATAAAGGACTCGGGGAGATTATCTTTGACAAACTGAATACAAACAAGCATTTACCAATGCAGGTATATTTTATTTCTTTATATTAATAGCAATAATAATAATAATAATAATAATAATTTATTGATCATTTGCCTACATTATTAAATGTAAGTGGACATGTCACATTAATGAAATGAATTAAATTAGACAAAAGTAGATAAACATAGATGTGTAACAAAAGCGTTTAAGTGTTTGAAGTTTATCCGAAAGCAAGATCATAATATATAAACAAACTGCAGTGAATCTTATTTTAGACAACAGAAACAGCAAAACAAACTTTATTTCATTCTAAATACACATATTACTAGTCTTTTATATTGACATAGTTCCTGTTATGTTTAGCTACTTTGTTTACAGATAGACGGATTGACTGGAGAGGTAGATACCTACAATTCCGTCTTTCAAAGAAGTATACGCACCGCTATAACAATGCGTTCAAAAGGGATAACTCGCGAAGACATTATAACAGTCTGCAGTTACAATCACCTCAATACCAACATTCCAATAATAGCCAGTTTACTTCTTGGTGTAAAAACCGCATCCATAGATCCCACTTTAGCATTGTCTGATGCAGTACACCTTTTGAAACAGGTTAAACCAAAAATGATATTTGTAAGTGAAAATGGTATCAAACTTATTGAAGACGCAATTAGAGAAATCGGAATCAACCCTGAACTAGTTGTTTTTGGTAAAACAACTAAACATACTGAATTTTCTGAATTTCTAAATGAAGCACCGCAAGAAGAAGAAAGTTTTGCTCCAGTTAAAACAAGGGATCTCAAAGAAACGTTTTCGATATTTTTTAGTAGCGGAACTTCTGGTTTAGCAAAAGGAGTTTGTTTAAATCACAAATCGTTAATTTCGCAAATTCCTCCTAAGTAAGTGAATTTCATTATACGACTGTTTTGAGTTAACTCTTTATATTTGTAGGGAAATGGAGAATGCCATAGGGTTTGTAATTTTAAGTTATTCAAGTCCATATTGGATATCATCTATTCTAATGTTAATAATTACTATTGCAACAGGTGGTTGCCGTTTAATTCTACCAAAATTTGACATTGACAACTTTTGGTATCTAATTGACAAATATAAGGTAGGCAAGGAAAAACATTTTATAAATTCTTTCATTTGCTAACTTGCAAGGATGTTTTAGGTGTCGATGTTATTTCTGTCAACAACGCTATTAGCGACAATATGTAATAATAAAAAGCCGGAAAACGCAGATGGGTCTAATTTAAAACTAATATCGGCTGGTGGTTCTACCATATATAAAGAACAATTAGATAAAATAAAACAGCTATTTCCAACTACCATTGTTTTTAGTGACTATGGTCAAACAGAATTAGGAGGTGGCTGTCTAACTTTCAGCTTGAATGAAATGGATTACTTGATCGAAAAACCAACTTCATGTGGTAAACCACAACCCGGATATACATACAAAGTAAAATCGGTAAATTTAGCAATTTATAAATTATAATTAACTATTTCTTTGGTTTTAGATAGTAGATTTAGAAACGGAAGAACCTCTGGGCCCAAACCAGAAGGGTGAATTAAGAGTAAAAACTGATTTCTACATGAACGGTTATTACAATATTGATTCATCAGACTCTTGGGATTCAGATGGATTTTTAAAAACCGGAGACATATTCTACTACGACGAAGACTATTACTTTTATATAGTCGATCGGATAAAAGACATGCTCAAGTTCCAAGGATTTCAAATAGCGCCAGCTAAACTAGAAACAATTTTATTATCACATCCGGCAGTTGAAACGGCTTTAGTGATTGGTTTACCGGATCCGGTTGATGTTGACCATCCTGCAGGAATTATTAAGTTAAAGAATTCTGCAGAGAACGTTACCGTCGAAGATATTCAGAAGTATTATGATAAAAAAATTGATGATGACAGACACAGATTGAGAGGCGGTCTAAAAATAGTTGACAGTATACCTGTTACAACAACCGGGAAATACAAGAAAAAGTATTTAAAAGATTTAGTGCTCTCCGGAAAGCTTTAAAAATGTGTTGTTGATGAGTTTTATTATAATATTTAGTAATAAGTGTTTTGGTGGAATTTTCATTGTAGTTAATAAATTTTTTATGATGGTTGACATTTTATTCTTTCTTAAAGAAACTTAGATATCCTTGATTTTAAATTTAAACAGAGCTTTAGATGATACCTAAACTTTGATGACCACGTTCGTTATTTTTATTTGTAAAAATAAAAATCTACTTTACAAAAGGTTGTGCAGAAGCAGCCTCTGCATGCTATATTCAGAAAATGGGGTGTAGTATTTAATTGTACCATAGAACGTTCTGTATGGGAAATGTTATTTTTGCTACGAGTGTAAGGAATCATTATAGGAAGTCAGAAACTACAGTCCAGATTTACAGTTTCCTATAATTGAAACAAAAATGCTATGCTTTTAGGAGGCCAATATCTTAAAATTTTGATTTTGTGGTTTTTACGATTATATGGAGACAGTTTCTACACAAAAACGGCTTCACATGTGGTCAATACCTTAAGGAATATTAGTTATTGGGTGCACAACACGTTCAACCTATTTTTATCGTATACTTACGTGCATAGGCACATTTGTAATACTTTTATTTTATTTCTTAATTTAGTTCCCTGTTAGGTATGTTAATGTGAGTGACTTTTTTCTATATAAGCGGACGAGAATCAATACGGAACTCACTATGAAGACCTCAGCCAAGACGATCGTTTTATTTAGTAGGTAATCTTGTACATCTTTATTATTTTTAGGCTTAATATCTGATATTCTTGGATATAAACCTTTTCTCAATTTTGTTATATTCTCTGAATATGTAAAATTTTGACATTGTTGTGTGTTTCTCGGCCTGTTCTAAATATAATTCTTGATATTAATCTGATTTGGAGTTTAATTTCGAAGAAAAAGTTCTTCCAGTAATTTTTTACTTTATCTTTTGGTTTTCTAGTAAAGCACATTTAAAAATTCTTATGTGACTTCTATAATACATCTGTTTAACCAATCAAACGAAGCTATTTGAGAAGGTTGTATCTCAGTTTCTTGTATCAGATTAATCTCTGCAAGAACTAAAGTAGTGGTCGTTTCATATACTTTTGTAAAACTATTAATGTGTTTTTCCAGATTTAAATGCTGCATAGGTTCTAGGTTTTTGACTCCCACCAATTCCCCACTTACGTTGGTTACAGTAGTACGCGTGAATTTGTTTTAACATGTGCAATAGTAAGAAAAACTTTGGCGAGGGTTATTGTCGAACTCAGTACCTAAAACCTTCAAGCATTGGCTATAAACTTTTAAAATATTTGACGCTGAACAGTTAGGATGATATTGATCACATAACATGTTCCTCCTTTGTAGCCTAAGCAACATAGTTTGGATTAATTAGTTTACAATTAAAGATGCCCATAACTCCTTCAATACTGAGAATAGACAAAATGGCCCCTTTTTATTTTCAACTTGCAATGACCTAGACTATACATTTAAATGTACGTCAGAAAACATTATGTATAGGTAAAATTGATGCAAAGAATCTGTAGAACCTCCATGTCCATGGTCTTCTGGGACATCCTGTGTAGTTACTAAAAGTTTCATTCTAAACTCGAGCATTCTTTCACCTTTTTTCTTCAAGGCAATGCAGCAATATGATGCTTTTAAATCTAGGACAAAATCGTCCCATATCTTTTAATCAATGTCTCTATCACAATGCCAGAACAGTATTTGATCTCTTATAGTCCAGTCAAATGATATTAAAAAAAGGGGTGACCTTGCAAAAATTGGGGTAGTTTTTATGTTGTTGGTTATTTATAGTTTTGGAGGCGCTAAACACAGATTTGAGGTTTGCCACCTTGAAATCCTTGTGCTAAAAGGTTATAAGCAAGAAATCACCTAACAACGTACTTTTTTCGTGTTTTTTGAAAAGTTAAGTTCTTTCTGAGCACTATTCACAAAAATACATCAGTACTAAAAGAAAGCAGTTAAAATTTCCTACATTTTATACTTGTACATTATTTCTGTACGATCAAGTTAAATGGGAATAAAAGCCTGGCAAAGGTCGACTAATTTCACCTCATAACTCCATGTGACGGGTTTGCCTGCTAACTGACATCATCAGTGAAAACTGCTTTTTCTTGTAGCATATTTTTGCATGCATCACAGCAATTGCTACATATGACGAAGCACTTAAGACCCGCTTTTCTACATCCACAGGCCCATTGGCAGCCTCGTTTGCATTTACAAGAAACATGCCTGAGAACTGTTTGGGGTGCAGTTGGTAAGGTCGTCATGACTAGCTTCAGGCCATTTCTTGTCTTTTCCCATCTCCAGCTTTCGGGTATCTTTTGAAATCTTAACCATTGTTGCACTTGAAGATACACACGATATGAATGCTGTTGAGCTGCTGCTTCTAAAGGGGGCAGTAATGTTAGGTTAGAAGTTGTCTTAAACGCAGCTTTGATATACTTTTGATGTCTTAGATTATTTAGTGACGTGTACTTTTCTCCAGCCTATCCATACAACAATTCAAGGAAACGTAAACCTGCTTCAGCAACGGCATTTGTTTCTGCATTCTCATCCTTGACAACCCGAACAGTTGTCTTGAGCGAAGGATGCTGTTGCAGTATTTTAATGAACTTTAGTTTGCCCTGACCATATAGCGCAGAGGTGGTATCGCAACCACTGAAAGCATGTAAAAACAGTACACTGTTTTATTAATTGCCGTCTCAGGTAAATAAATCTGTTGAGGTGTTTTCCCTTTACCAGGTTTCAACAAATACACATTAGACACATTATTAGAAAGACCGGTAGGAATTACCAATAGATCAATATCCCATCTACTACTATAACAGTGCTAAACTGTGAGCCTGCATCTAGGGCAGTGGTTATAATTAGTATGTCTGCATCTATTTTTGCTTGTTTACATTGCACATTAGCCGCTCTGACCCACACAGACGATGAATGATGCCAATTAGCAGACAAACCTATCACATGGAGTTACGAGGTGAAATTAGTCGACATTTGTCAGCCTTTTATTCCCACTTAACTTGATAGTACAGAAATAATCTAAAAGTATAAAATGTAGGAAATGTTAACTACTTTCATTTAGTACTAATGTACTTTTGTGATCAAGTGCTCAGAAAGTACCTAATGTTTCAAGAAACGCAAAAAAAGTACGTTGCTAGGTGATTTTTTGCTTATAACTTCTTTAGCACAAGGATTTCAAGGTGGCAAACCTTAAATACGTGTTCAGCGCTCCAAAAAACATAAATAACCAACAAAATTAAAACTACCCCAATTTTTGCAAGGTTAAGATACCATTTGACTGGACTATTAGTGCTCTGGAGACAGTTTTTCCTGGATAGTTGATAGCAAGTGATAACATGAATCTCTCTAAAAATATAGAAACAGATCATTGGTTCTACCAAGTTCTGAAATGGAAACTCAATACGACTTCTTATGTTTTGTCCTTGAAAAAAGACCTTTAGTCTGATTGGAGTAATATTAAGAACGAAGAGGTTGCGGATATCCTGAAATCAAAATTTGTCTTAGACTAAATGTATATTACCTTAGAAGCAAGATTCTTATTTTAAGATTACCCAGAAACCAGAACAGACATTGTTTTTGTTTCGCGGACTATTCTAGCGGATCTTTGAAGTGAAGACAATTGAGAAAAGAATTTTGTTGAAAGCTTTATAGGACAATTTGATGCACACTAAAACTATTTGTAACTGATATAAGATTGATACTTGGGCTTGTGTTCGTGCAGGCACCCAGTTGCAATATCTGTTTAGTCACGCCGCTGGCGGACGTCCATGCCTAAGAAACAGGCTTGACTATTCTTAGTGATAATTTTGTAAAAAATGTAAAGATCTAATTAACTTTTTTTTAGTAAATCAATACTGAACTCTCCATCATGAGAATCATATTTGCAAAGTTAAAAGCAAAACACTTTTTTTACATTTTACGACTTGTTGAAAAAGCCTGGCAATGACCTAAAGAGCATTTTTAATCACAAAGATATCAACAAGAAGCTTTATTCACCTTTTTAGAAATGGATGAATTCCTAAAAAAGAGTATTAACATCTTAGTACTGTCGGTTGGGATACTAAGACAATCAGAAAGGTTATCGCCCGTGTTATTTGCAGGATGATCTATTATGCTGATAATCAAGTCATAAAGTAATGTCTTTTTTGTGGTTTGACAACCGTAGGTAGTTTAATATTAAAAATAAACAAAACTTTTTAAATTTTTCACTTGTATAATTCACAACAGTGTTAAGAGTACAAAAGAAAAGACATATGTATAAAAATAAATGCAATTTGAGTACTATACGTTAATAAAAGAGGTAGATATATACCCTTGATCAGACAGTAAATGTTCACCAAACAAATTGTCTAACTGCTTATAAATCTAATTCATTCTAACGTTGCATTATAATTACTATCTGTATGGAAAAATCTTACTGAAGTAATTAAATACAACCCGAGAAATATCAGAGGTTAATCTAATTCTTAATGCTATAAAAGCAATTAATCGAAACAATATGACATAAACTAGTAAACCTAAAACATGCACACTATAAGATAAATCCAACATTCCCGAATCTCTTAGTAAATGTTTCGGATCTTTATAATGACAATAAATTTCATCAGTGCATTCCAGTTGACGTCTATCCCCAAATATAGATAGCACCACTGCTACTAATGCCAAACGCAAGAAGCTTGTATACATAAGAGACTTCATAAGAATTCCAATAGTCGAACCGTATCCCATACCATATATACAAAAGTATACTAATGGAGCAGCTATTGCAGGTGCTACTACAGATCCGTTCTGTAAAAATAAAACCAAATTAATAATGCAAATATAAACCACAAAATTAGTTTTAGTTACTGTTGAGCTGCATATAGATCCAATCGCTAGGCCCAGTCCTTCTGACGCTGAACCAGAAAGAATGCTTGCGGAAGCAAAAAATACAAAACGATCAAATTCCATTGGCTGGTCAGTTAAGAAATAGGTAATGGTAATAAATGCCATGCCTAAAACCAACTGAAAAATAATTTAGTTACCTTAAAGTTTTAGATTTGCTGCCTCATACCATAAGTGGTAAACTTCTTAATGTCAGTGCTAGAAAGTACGGTTTTAAACCATACCATCGGTTAAAATATTCCCTTTTTAATAACCGTACTTCTAAGGGAACTAAAAAAGATCACACATACATATTATACAATTGGTTCTACTTAAAAGCGTAAACGTCTACTTACATAGAAGAACGGGAGACATTAGATATGTGTATGCAAAAAATATCAAAACACATACACAATATTTAAAACTCGCTATTGTAAAACTAGCATTATTGCCAATTCCATAAAATAAAATACCCAATAGCAACCCGCAGAATGTGTGATGAAACAGTTGTATCCATATAGCTACTTTATTTCTACCCATTTGTAATACCATCCTATAAAATAATACAGAAAATTGTGTCCAAAATGATGTTGGAAAATCTACATCCATTGCAGCTTCTGCCATTTGTGTTGTTTCTTCATAGACAGCAGAAGTCCTTCTAGATAATAGTGGATTACGACTGGTATGTAATATTTTTGCGTCTCTTCTGTTAAGTTTACCATTCTGAATACCGTCTACCAATGGTAATACTGATTCTTGAACAGTTTGAACAGTTTCTATAACTGTTAGAGAATGATAGATTATTTAGTCAGATGTAGGTTAAATAAGGTAGATTGACTTACTATAATCTGCAGGACTATGGGTAATTGGACATTCGTATCCTAACGAAGACATAAAAGAAATCAAGTTTGATGTAGATCCGTTATAAACGCACATTCCATCTTGGATGAAGTATACCTACTCAGACTTAATAACACAATCCGTTCCGCCTTAGTATTTCTCAATAACTTACTTGATTAAAGCTCTCAAATACGTAAGCGGAAGGTTGATGAATTGTACATATCACTGTTCTTCCTTGGCCTGTTAGAGTTTTAAGTACTTCTATACATTGCTTAATGGATACGGTATCCAGTCCACTAAAATAGGACGTTAATAGTAAAATTATTTTTAGATAACAGTCAACATACCTAGTAGGTTCATCTAGAAATATCACAGGTGGATTACTAACCATTTCTAAAGCTATCGACAATCGTTTTCTTTGCCCTCCTGAGATTTTCTCAGTTCTGGTTTCTTTACAATTCTCTAAACCCAACAACCTTAACACTTCGGATACCTGTAACAATAGAAATATTAAAAGGCATAAAAACAGTAGTTATGGTCTAATTTAGAGCGAGATGTATTTATGTAAGAATTAAAATGCACCTACTGTGACTATTTTTTCTTTGTAACTTATATGATTGCCCAATTTTAATTTGGCTGCTATGATCATAACTTCTTCAACACTCAAATGTGGTTGCAGTAGATCTTCTTGCATTATATAAGCAGAGATCTTATGAAAGTGCTTCATTCTTCTTGGCCTTGCATTAATTGCTATAGTTCCAGTAACTCCACTAGTTCTGTAAAAATTAATTAATCGTTTTGAGCAGAATAAATAAAGTCTAATAAAATTTAATTTGATGTCAGTCTATTAAAAAAATATCCCTCTCACGAGAAAAGCTAATCAAAACCACAAAAAATAATATCAGTATAATCATTTGTGATATTTGAAATTATCAAACCCTCTCGTTTGTGGAAAATTGTTATTAAAACCATCGTTTGGTTTGGGAGACTCGTTTAATGTAACCAACGTTCATGTAAAGCTATGTGTTAAATTACCCATTGATAATTCAATGTTTAAACAGCGTCTCGTGCGTGAATAGTCCTTTTCTTTGTGTGTGTTGTTTCCTAACGCATGTAAGGGCCAATGATCATCCCGCAAGCCGCTGGAATATTGTAGATCAAGGAATAAATTCTATGGTACTGAGTCCAGGCGAGGTAACGACTTCTGTCAACTAGGTGTTGTTTATAACTTTAGAAGGTATCGTTAGATTAATAGACTTATTTACTATTCACTTTGTTTGTGTTATAAAGGGTGTCCCGCGACTTCACTGCCATAGCTCAAAGGTGTGTTCCTTGAGTAATTTCAAGTCGAAAAGGCCTAATACATATACACCCTGTGTCTAAAAAGTTCGGTGAATGATATGGTAAAAAGAAAAAAACATGTTCC